>VDFB02143240.1:0-47882 GCA_007258455.2 Sequoia sempervirens | reverse complement strand
GATGTTTTCGGGGAGACCCTTGGCCGAAAGGCTTGCTTTGGTGTGATGTCTCATCGATAGCGGTAAGTCTCACCGATGGGTAGACATATGGAGTCATCAGGGTAACAAAATGGGTTCGCTATGACCTCTTGGCGACAGCAGTATGTCTGGCCGACAAAGCTACATGTGATCGGGTGTTTTCGATGAGACTCCTAGCGAATGGAGTCATCGGAGAAACACAAGGACTTTGGTATGAAGTCTCAGCAAATGTGGAATGTCTGGCCAATGGTTGGACTCTTCGATATGACTTGAAGGCATCGGTATGATGTCTTGGTGAAGAGGGTTTGTCTTGTCGATGGGAATCCTTATGTTGGTATAACATCTCAGTGATAGCCTAAGTCTTGCCAACTGTTGGATGTTTCAGTATGACTTGAAGGGCTCGGTGTAACCTCCTAAGCGTAGAGCGATATTCTTGCCGACTGATGAACTCTTTGGAATACCTTGTGATCTTCAGTGTGAGTTCTTGGTAACATGATGAAGTCTTAGCGATAGCTCTCTGGACTCGATGTAACCTCTTGCTGATAGGGATGACTCTTGGCGATATTGAATGCTCGCTATGTTGGCATTGGGGAGACACGGTTAGTGTCTCACCAACATGACAACACAAGTTGAACGCCCTTGACCATTTGGATGATTGTCCTACATGGTGTGACTTGAACGTATTATCTTCTATGCAAGGAAATGGAAACATCTACGATGCTGAGCTGGATGATTCGATAGTTGTGATTCGATAGTTGGAAATGAACCGATTCACAGAGGCAGTGAAGAACAAATGGAGAAATGTATGTGTTAGACATTTTGAAAAAGCAGAAAGAAAGAGGGAGAGCATAAAAAAGAGGGCTAAGAGGCTGGCTAGAGAGCTGAGGCCTTGAGGCCGAAACAGAGGAAGTAAAGAGGCAGGGTCATACTATCGAATTCTCTCCTGATCAAGGATTGAGTGCCATGGTTGATCTCTCATGTTGATCTGTACTGTAAGTGGCTGGTTTGCTACCAGATTGTATCCAGAATGAACAAGATGTAATCTCTGAAAAGGCTATGAGCCTAAATTGTATTGTAACCTTCAGTTGCTGAATAATACAATGGCTCAATCTTTGGAGTATGTGGTTTTTTACCTGAAAGGGTTTTCCCCACGTAATTCTGTGTGTTCTGGTTTTTTTCCTTATCTTTCATCTGTGTTGGTTTTGCTTCTAGAATCTGCTATTGCATGATGTTGAATTTACATGTGCTTCTCTCAGAAGGATTAATGTGGGAAATGAACAATGTATGTTCCTGCTTTAGGACATAGTTGTACGTGTCTTTGTGGTAATCTAATCAAAATTGGAGTTACAGAAGGCACCACTGTTCCTGGAGATTTCTCTGAGATGCCCTCTATTTCCCTTGCAGAATTACCAGAAGCAGGTTCTGGTATTGGCTCATTTACTACAATAGAGGGGCACTTCCTCACCCATGTCTTCTTCATCTAATCTCTCATTTCATCCATAGTCACTTTCCCTTTTCCTTTATCATCTCTCTGTGTATTTCTCCCTTTATATGTCAGACCTCTTCTATCCATTTTTTTGTTTTGACAGAATCTTGCAATGTGACCATATTTGTTGTAATTGAAACATACAACATTTCCTTGTCTAGAATAGTCATTCCATTGATTCCTTCTTGATTTGCATTGATTAGAAATATGCCCAAATCTACCACAAGTATAACATTTAACATTCCTTCTATTAAAAGAGTTGTTTGACCTATTTCTACATTCAATTGACTTATGACCAAACTTATTGCAATTGAAACACTGACCAAAAAATGATGGATCACTTGATTTCATTTTACTTATACATTGAGCAGCCATGTGACCAAATTTATTGCAAGAAAAATAGTATCCATTAAACTTTTAAGCATTAGGTTGTCTTACTGGATACCTTTTCGCTTGGTTCACTTGATTACCTTGCCTAAAATTTCTTTGTCCAGATCTGGAACTTTCTCCTATCTCATATCCAAGACCTCGCTTGTCATTTCCATTCTTCTATCCTTGAGTCAACTCATCAAGCTTAACTGAGCTAATTTTGAACTTCTCCTTGTATTCATTTGCAGTAGTAAGTTCATCCCTGAGAATAATAATCTATTTTTCAAGCTCTTCTTCATTGTTTCTAGATTGTTGCAATTCAATCTCTAACTGAATGAATTCTCCATTAATTTTGTTGCATTCATCAGATCTTTCTTTTAGGGACTGGGAAAAATTTTCCTCATTCTTCTTTCTTTCTTCAATCTCCTTATTCAGCTTCATCGCCATAGATTCCATCTCATGCTTTAGGGTAGCATTGTCTCTGGCAAGCTTTTCACATTCTTCATTTTTTTTCTTCAAGGTTTGATTCAGGTGAACATCATCCTTGCTTTTTCTCTCTTTCTGCTTAATTTGATCACAAAGATCCTTTCTCTTTTCCCTAGACTTAATAATCTGATCCTTCAAATTCTTAATGAATTTCTCAGCATCCTTAAGATTTGCTCTCAATTCCTGTACTTTTACTTTAGAGTGATAAAGATCATCAAGTGCCACCAAAAGCTGTTGCTAAAGAATACCAAAGTCCATTACATTCCAAGATCCACCTCAAGTTGTTAAACTTCTTCCGAGGAACTTAGCTCTGATACCAATTGTTGGAATCAAGCAACACTGAGAGGGGGGGTGAATCAGTGTTGTGAAATTTTAACTTTATTAATTTGTTCTCTCAAGTCCCTAAAACATTCAATCAAAAGAAAGATGCATGAACATAGAACAATAAGCCACAGCACAATAACACAAGGATTTTTTTACGTGGAAACCCTATTAGGGGAAAAACCATGGTGGAGTTCAGTCCACAATTTGAGTACTAAAAATATAAGTGTTTTACAAAATGGGAATGCACTTGCATTCAAGCACACTTCCTAGAGCTCACTGCTAAAAATCAAGAAGGCACACTACCTTACAAAATATTTGGATTACAACAAAAGGTTGAACTGAGAAAGTAGCATCTAAAAATACTTGATTACAGTTCCGATTAGGCTCATAGATTAGATTCTAGACCTTCTATCTGATTTTGTACTTCACTCTGCTCTGCCCTAATTTGCTTCACAAAATCCTCTTCTGCACAAGTGAAAATCACTCAATTGCTCTTCTGATATTCACACACACATCAACACATATCAAACACTCACACATACACACGAAAATGAATTAAATGATCTCACATATATATCCACCACCAAGAATTTAATTGCATCATGTCGGCTTCAATGAAGTAGAAAATATTTTCCAACTGTCAACTTAAATCATGAGTAACATTTAATGCGTATCCACCAAAGCCGGCCATAGAATAGTTAGGACCCAAAACAAAATCTCCAACGCAAAAATACTTCAAACAATTTTGCCTTAAACATCTGCAACACCCAACATTCACTTAGTCGTCCTTCAAACATTGTTGAACAGAAAATCGAACAACCAGATCTCCAAACTCGTACACCACTTGATGCGACAACACAAAACTCGGGAATAAGACATTTCATATACCCAACAATCTTCCCAGAGATCCACAACCAAAACTAATAAACAGGTAATGCAAACCACTTGACAGATTCAACTTCAGCTAGATACCCTATTCTTTACTTTGTCTTCCAATATGGTCAAATATTGAAGTGCGGACCGGATCAATGACTTAGGTTGCCATCAATGACAACACTAGAATCCATATGCCAACACATGTATCTTTATGTCTTCTAAGGATTTTTTTTGAAAGTTGCATCAAACCCCTTTGGTGTACATAATGTTGTTGTTTATTTGTCAAGATTGAAAGATAATGATTCTTATTCATGATGATTTTATACCTTTTACATGAATGATCTAATGACATGTTATTAAGCTTGAAGGTTTTAATGGCATGAATGTTGAATTGAGTTGCAATGGTTTTTTTTATGATTGTATCACTTCTTATTCTAGAAGGTCCCAATACAGGAAAACACTCTTCCTCTCATCTCTCTCTCTCTCCCTCTCTCTTAGGTCTATCCCTCTATCCCTCTCTCCCTCTCCCTCTCTCTATATCTTCCTCTCTCTCTGTCTCTCCCTCCCTCTCTCTATCTCAACTCTATGTTTGTCTCTCCCTCTCATTCTCAAGTCCCTCCCCCCTCTCTCTCTCAAGTTTCTCAGAGCTTCCTATCTCCCTCCCTCTCTCCCTCTTAAGTCTCTCTCTCTCCCTCTTTTCCTCATGCTCTCCCTCTCAACTCTCTCTCTCTCTCTCGCCCTCAGGTCTTTCTCTCTTTCTCTCTCTCCCTCTCACTCTCAGGCCCCCCATTGTCTCTTTCAAGTCTCTCTCTCTTGGATCCCTCTTTCCCTCTCAAGTCTCTTTCTCTCTCTCCATCTCAATTCTCTCTCTCCTTCTCCCCCTCCCTCTCTCCCTCTCAAGTCTTTATCTCTCGCTCTCTCCCTCTCTCCATCTCAACTCTCTATCTCTCCCTCCCTCTCTCCCTCTCAACTATCTCTCTCTCTCCCTCTCAGCTCTCTTTCCCCATCCCTCTCAAGTCTCTCACTCCCTCTCAGGTCTTTCTCTCTCCCTCTCTCACAAGTCACTCCCACTCCCTCTCTCTCTCCTATTAATTGGTTGCACATCAATAAATATTTAATATATACTGTGTATTAAATATATTATATAATATTTCATATTTCATATACATACTATATACTATATATAGTATGCAATATAATATAATAATATAATAATATAATAATATATAATAATGTATAATATAAAATATTATATATTATATATTATATATATAATAGATAATATTATATATTATATATATAATAGATAATATTATATATTATATATTATAAATATATGTATTATAAATACATAATACATAATACATATGAATATAATATTATGTATTATAAATAATGCAAGTAATGGATATCCGTTTAATAACGGATATTCGTTTTGGTTTGGTATTACTAAACCAAAACGAATATTGGCTTGGGATTCAGTCGGGATTGTCTGACCTAGAAAGTCAACCCAAAAAATGTGTTTTGAAAAAATTGTTTAGTTTTCTGAAGTTCGCCCTTGTGGCTGACGACTTTTTTTTTATCTGAATTTCATCAAACGAAAAGGGTTTATAGAAAAAAAATTCAGCTTTCCACCAATATAACTTTTTCCTTATTTTGAATTTAATAAATAATTATTATTGATTTTCTACCTACATTACGTCTAAAGTCCTGATTGATAGGCTGATTGAAAAAATTCTATAACTTTCAAACTACTTAACATTTTTTGAATCTACAAGATGCACCACATTCTATGCTTCACATACTATAGAATTAAAAAAAATGAATTTCATAAATTTTTGACCAAGTTATGGTGGTCAAACACAAACATTTTAATAATTCTGAAAAGTTCTAATAAAAAAATCATAACTAATTGTTTACATGGAAAAAAATTACAAAAAAAAATCTAGCACATCTAGGCATGTGTCCTCTACTTATACTGAAAAATTTAGAAAAAAAAATAAAAAAATTCTTGTACTTAGGGTGGTCAGACATACATCTGCTTCTTATCTTTTTCCTGAAAATTTAGTACCACTGCATTGAAATTTCAATTTTCTCAAAGAAAATTTACTTTTTTCAAAAAAAGGACTAGTAGCCTAGAAACGATATTCAATTTGCTACAACTTTTGTTCTTACATATTTTTCAAATTATGTTAATAACCTATTCAAATTTTTATGTCAAGTTTCCTAACTCTGATTTTCTGAATTTTCATCACCACTTAGAGGCCTGGTTTGGACCCCCATGATCCTGCACTGACCCAAAGTATACACATAAGTTGTAAAGTATACAATTGAATACACGTAACTCATATATATTGAATCATGGATTTATAATGCAAATATGGACACCATCAATAAAAAATATTTGTCTTAACCAAATAGCCATGTAGGCATACATCAATATATGTCGATATAAGTATAAAATATATACAAAATAGCCCTATCGGTTTACAAGAATTCCATATAGGAATACAATATCAAATATATCCAATATAAAATATGTACAAAAATGTCATATAGGCATACAACAAAGGGCTCTAGAATTAAAAGTCATTGCTTTGCATCCTCTCAAAATAAATTCTTTCTCTTTGCTTGTTGGTCGGATGACGATAGGTCTGTCAGTCATTTATTCTGAGGCTGAGGAGTGCTCCTAGTGCTCCTCCTAGGGTTTAGCTCTTGGTCAAGCTTTATCTGTTACAATAAGAAGTAAAGACATTAATATATAGAAATTACATTATAAAAATGATATATTTAACAAAATAATCACTTACCGCCAGTAGACAATCTCTCTCCTCAAGGGAAATATTCAGATTCCCATGTTGTGGCATGTTGAAGCCTTGTAGAAACCATCCAAAGAGAAATTAAACTAAAAATCAATAATGGTTTCATTTTTCACTAACTGACAACTATAACAACAAATGTAAATTGAAATTTAGCAATATGCAGGCCATACCTCCTCCGTGAGAGCCATCGAGGAGTCTATAGCAGATGAAACAAAGAGCTCCTTTTCCCTATGAACATTTGGAGGTGTATCTGGTTCCAACATCTAAAAATAAAACAACAAATTATTCAATCATGAAATCTATAATAGCAATCCACGTCATGGCTTATAATGTATGAGATAATGAACAAAATTTTGAGTACTTATTAAACTATATATTTCTGACTATCATGCTTACTACTTTCCCTATCCATAGCTTGTTCAAAAGCACCTATTTTTAGGCTTTTACCCATAGTATCAAGGAAATGAACCATTTGATAAAATTATTTCATAGACATGTACGATAATTGTGGTAGCATAGACAAGGTAGTGAATTGTTTGAAAAAATGCTTCAAAGAAATGGGGTCTCATGGTGATGGAATGTCATTACAAACAAATGTGTCATGGAATTCCATCACCATAAGACCACATTTCTTTGAGGAATTTTTTCAAATAGTTCATTGCCTTCTCTATGGTATTATGTTGGGATAGGGTCGATGGTATAGTGTGGTCTTGGTTATGAGATGGAGGGTGATCATGACATGAAGAGGGAGGGGTGGAGACATGAACAAGTGGAATAAAAGGTGGAAGGTTCCCTGGATTGGTAAATTGAGGATGAGGATGAGGACCCTGAAAAGAATTTGGAGGGGAATTTTGGCTAAAAGGTTGGTTTCTATTCTTCAGGCAGTGAGTTGTTTGAAAAAATGTCTCAAAGAAATGTGGTCTCATGGTGATGGAATGGCATTCCATCACCATGAGACCATATTTCTTCAAGGTATTTTTTTCATACTACCACTTTGACTATGATATTGCTTACTATTATGCTTTGATATATTTTTTCCAAGCATCTATAGTTTGTTGAAAAGCACCTATTTTAGGATTTTAGCCATACAGCAAGGAAGTGAGTAGTTTGATAAAATGCTTTGGTACACATGTATGGAAAATGTGGTAGCATAGAAAAGGTAATGAGCTATTTGAAAAAATTCTAGGGTCTCATGGTGATGGAATGGCATTCCATCACCATGAGACCAAGATTTCTTCAAGGCATTTTTTCAAAATACTCACTACCTTGTCTATGTTATTTACTATTATGCTTTGATATATTTTTTCCAAGCATCCATAGTTCTTGGAAAGCACGCTTTTCGTGATTTTAGCCATAGCAGCAAGGAAGTGAGTAGTTTGATAAAATGCTTTGGTACACATGTACATGGAAAATGTGGTAGCATAGAAAAGGTGAGTTGTTTGACAAAATTCCTTGAAGAAATGTGGTCTCTCGTGGTGATGGAATGGAATTCCATCACCATGAGACCACATTTCTTCAAGGCATTTTTTCAAACTACTCACTACCTTGTCTATGTCATTTCTTACTATTATGCTTTGATAGATTTTTTCCAAGCATCCATAGTTTGTTGGAAAGCACCTTTTTTAGGCTTTTAGCCATAGCAGCAAGGAAATGAACTGTTTGATAAAATGCTTTGGTAGACATGTATGAAAAATGTAGTAGCATAGAAAAGGCAATGAGTTGTTTGAAAAAATGCCTCAAAGAAACTGGGTCTCATTGTGATGGACATCACCATGAGACCACATTTATTTGAGGCATTTTTTCAAACAACTCATTGCTTACTATTATTCTTTCATATATTTCTTCCAAGCATCCATAGCATATGTACAAGGCAGTGAACTATTTGAAAAGATGCCTCAGTAAAAGTGGTCTCATGGAATGCCATGACCAGCAAATGCAATTGGAAGTTGCTCCTACTTATTACTTATGCTATGTGAAGTAATTGCATCACTGCTTATGTTGACTTTCTAAAAAACTATATTGTAGTTGAAATTTTGTCATTTATCAACATCTAGTTATTAGTTATGGAATGTGAAGTAATGCTTTGATTTTGAAAGATTTGCAATGTAATGTAATCAATGATATGAATATAAACTACACAAATCTATTAAGTACAATTCATTACTTAAACTCTTTATTCTATTACCTACGTGTAGGTTTGTCTAAATCCATTGGCATTGGGAGGTATTCCCACAAAACCTCCATTATTAGCCTATTAAACATCCAAAATTAGATATTAGAATACCATTCATATAACAATTATGTTATTAACATGTAATAAATTTATAATTGTTTACTAGTTACATCAATGGTAGATGCAGTGGAGTAATAAGCAGGTGTAGGGCCGATGTATCCAATATCAACACTATGACCCTAAAATTTTATTAAAATCATAAAACTAAATTAGTTGATCTTGCATTTCAAAATTGAAATTTAATAAATTAAATTCAATGAATATGCTAGCATTTACCTGAGTATCGATGCCATAAGCCTCATTCAAAATGTTAGTTTCCCTCACCATCTCCATAGCTACAAATGTATCCTATGTAGCAGCCTCCTAAGTGTCGATGGGGTCATATGACCAAGTCGCCCCGCAAGCTTGACACAAATGGGATCGAAGCCCAGCACTAGAAGACTCCCCTGGATGGTAGAGTAGTATAGGGCTGGCATGTTGGATGACACTTTGGGTCAAAGAGCTAATGGCCTGCAAAGTGTCTACCTTGGCACTCTCCTTCGTGATGGAAGGGATAATGATGTGCTCATGAGGCATCCTAGCGAGAGGTTATCTCACTTGCCGCCTAAGATCCTATTTTGCACCGAGTCTATCTTGAGCTGACCCCCCACCTCTCCCCTGGAAGTCCCTAATATCAAAATAATTGAGGATTTTGTTCAAGATGAACTCATAATATAGTTTCCTCTGGAAATATTGTGAGACTTCACAATTGTTGCATGATGGGTAATCAAAAACCATGTACCACCTATCCCAAAAAAGGTTCCTAATCTGTTGGTGGTGACACTAATGGATAGGAAACCTCTTCGCATTGAGGGTAAGATTTTGATTTGTGCGTGGGTTGGTGAATAATGTGCCCAAATATAATTTTTTTATTTTTAGATCTTTTACATCTTTATATGATAATTTATCCCGGTAAAAATTCCTAGCCGCTTGCCTCCTATCTCGCCAACCACTTAATTGTTTGTTGATTGCATCTACATGTTTTTAACAATTCTTTAAGTGAATTTGTAAGTGTTTTTCCTTCCATGGTTGAATCATTTGGATCATTCAACCTCATGATTAACTCCTCGATTTATTTTTTATTGTTTTCAATTTCACTCATTAAATTTTGTTGAGTGCCAGGAGGATGTTGAGGGATTGGTGGAGGAGATTGTTGTTGTGGTTGTTGAACTTGATGATTTTGTTCATGTTGTTGTTGCTCTGCTTGTTGAGGATTTTCAAGAGGGTTTTGAAGAGGGTTTGCAAGTTCATTATCATCTCCTAAATATTCAACAAATAAATATAAAAAACAACCTAAAACTAACAAATTCACAACAAAAAACAAACAATCCTTACCTCTTCGACCTCCCTAGCGATGAAATAGCAACAATTTGATGAAAAACTTGCAAGATTCACTCCTCCTAGAGGGTGATCCCACAATAATGGGTTACAGTTTTCTGCCAAACTTGACATTAAAATCAGAATTTTTCACCAGACATTCACTTTCTTACACCTATAGCAGCTAAACCATTAAGGTTTTGAAGATGAATCAAACTATTTATTTGTTAGATATTTGTTGTAGATTCTAATTATAGTTTTTTTTTTTTTTAAAAAAAATTGTGAATCATTTTATGTAATTTTTAATAACTTATTTTTTCTACTAATCAACATTTTTAAAAAGCGATGTTTACTTCGGCCCACATAACTTTTTTTTAGATAGGATACAATTCTAATTTTTAAAATAGAAAATTTTCACACCAATATCTAGGGAATGGATAATTTTTCATACTTTTTTGTTACATATTTTGTTTTAATTAATTTTTCAAGTCAGCATAATTATAATTTGGACAGAGGTGTACTTCGGCCCGCATAAATTTTTTTGTATTCATTTGAATTAACTTATTCCTTTTTTGTTGGAATAAGGACATCAATACCTAGTGCACATGTATTTTTTAGAATTTTTTTTCTCTATTTTTCTATTTTTTCGTATGTGTGAAATAAAGAACTTGATGTTCATCAAAAATCCTACATTCACAAGAAATAAAAAATAAATATAATAATCAAATTAAACATATTTAAAATTATACTTTTTGGGAAGCTTATAATAAGGGTTGTACGATTACAAAACATAAATTTTAAATGAATTCATTTGATCACCCAAAAGGTAAATCAAAAGTGGTTTTTTATCAGCATTTTCATAGGTGTAGAGGAGACTCGATTATATGTATGGTTTAAATCTAACAAGGTTCTATCCAAGGGGGTTTCATCTAAGGAAGTTTGTTCAATCCCTCTTTAATTAAAATAATTTAAATGGAACCTTTAAAGTCATAAATCATTGTATTTTCTAAAAATATGTGATTTCGGGCAAAAATTAGGATGTCCCAAAAAGTGTAACCCATTATTGTGGCAGCATCCTAGAACGCAAGCATGCAAAAGAAGGGCTTTTGGCCATGATTAAAAGCAAATGAGCTCGATTTCATTTTTTTGTTTTAATTGCTCATAATGCAAGCACTTTACAACGTGCTCGCATTATGAGCTATCAAATTTTTTAAAAAAAATTGGCCACAATTTGGCCCCCCATCTTTTTGCACCTGCCCAACCTATTGTCAAGTGTCAAATCCCTATCCTTTGAAGAGGCAAAATATGCTATGAAGAAGCCCTTAGCAAAAGGAAAAATCTCAATCTTCCCCTTGATAAGAGGTTTCCATGAATCCAAGACCAATTGTGTAAATTGAGGAGAGAAGGCCAAAATTTGTTTTGCAAACCAAACCCCTACATAAATAAAAATCTTCATTTTCAAGCACATCTTATCCACAACCCACCACGATGGGAGATTGTGCATGGGGAGGGGCCATAATTTATCCCACAAAGGGCATGCAACACCCCTGAAACCCACAATGGTTGCATAGAACCACTAAAGACGATTTCAAAGCTATAAACTTCACAAAACAAACAACACGACTACTAAGAGAATTCTCAATCATCAAAATAAAAACCTATAGGTTTGTGGCACGTGCGACTAGCATCCCTAGAAACCAACATCGACTTGAGCATGGAGATTAGATGCAAAATTGTCACCTAAATTGGAAAAAGTAGGAGTGAAAAAGAATACTTGTTAAATTCCATGAGTAAATTAAGCATGAAACCCACACCAAAGGCACCTAGATGTGACTAAAAAAAAAAACTGTTTGCACCAACAACTAGTGAAGCACCTAGAGAAACAATAGGAATGAAAACTCCACTTTCAAAACTATTAAGGTTAAGCATAGAAGCACCATGACAAGGTTAAGCATAGAAGCACCATGACCATCAACATTGCTAGAAGTAAGGCATAAAATAATTCAACTACAAGAACCAACATGTAAAAATTATCCCCCAGATACTAATTATTTAATTCAATTCTCAATAATTACAAACCTAATTGACCAAGCATTATCCTTCTAGCTTAGTAGTGTTGACTTCATAACTTCTCCAATCACCATGGTGGGAACAACTCAATGCCACCACTCATATGCTTACACTCAAAAGTGATAAGCTCGCAATGTTATGGTCATCCCTAAACCCAAACATAAACCTTGTGGGTTCATTCATGATGACCTTGTCTACGTATCCTTTTTGGGAATTAAATGCTTTGTAGTTCATACACCAATGATAGAGAGAGTTCATCTAGTTAAATTGTATGAGATCTTAAATCTCTCTTTTAAATCATGACTATTAATTAATATTATGCTTTTAAATTAGTCCAATTACACTAGAATGGTAATAACACATCTTTTCAAGTGTTGGTTCTATACCAATCATTAGTGTACAAACACACAGCAATACATGTAGGGTTCATATCATTTGGGATAATCCTAAGTTCACATAGAGGCTGGCTTAGGTATACATCACTTATACACAGGGTGAGTAATTCATGCATACATCACATGTACAATAGTGACTAGCTCATATACTATAAATTCAACTGGCCAAAGTGTAACCCTATTTATATGGTTGATACACAAGAACAAATGTCTCACCTAAGAGAATATTAGAAAAATAATTTCATGGGGTTTCCATTTGCGTTCTTTGTAGCAATAGTGAAGAATAAACTAATCACATCTTTTAGTGCCCTTTCTCTATTGTGATCTAGGGCTTATGGTAGAATATTTGGAACCAATCTAGTATCCATGATGCCTCTTTTTGTTGGGCTAATATTGGTTGATCTCCAACTTCTACATCCTTGCTTATGGCTACTTGGGATTTTGGTCCTTTTCTCCTCTAGCAAATTTAGTTGGAGTCAAACTATTGTATCTTCCAAGGTTTTCAAAGCATAGTCATGCACGTTTGGCATAAGATTAGGAGTATGCTCAAGGAGACTATTGAGGCTAAGTTCAACATTGATGATCCTCTTTCTTCTTCATGTGTATGAATTACAAAACTCTTAGAGTTATCCCCTTTTGGTGCCTCGTGGGTTTGGCCTAGCCATAGAGTGTTGCCCTTGAGGAAAGATAGTAGGTTTGGTAGGTGGTCTCCTCTTAGTGGTTTTTCTAAAATTAATTTTGATGGATTTGCTCAAGGAAATCTAGGTGCAACAAGAATTGGTGGAATTAGTTGAGATTGTGAAGAATTGGTACAATTTTTCTTCTCTAGTTATATGGAATTACGCTCAAATAATTAGATGGAGGCTTGGGGTGGCTTGGGCCATTCAAGGCTTTGGAGAGAGCCTGTGAGTTGGGCTAGAGGAAGGTCATAGATGAAATGAATTTTATGATCCTGATTTCTCTGATGAATAAAAGAAATCTCCAAGAATCTTCCTAGAGATTGGCTCCGATGATTAAGAAAATTCTAAGTCTAGCCACAAACTTTGAAACAATATACTTTGTTCGCATTCATAGGGAATGGAATAAGGTGGACAATTATTTCCAGTTAAATGGGCTTTTGAAGTGATGCAAAATTAGAATGATTAGGTGGGATAAATTGGGGTTGATGGTTAAAGGAAATCATAATCTTGATAGGAGTTTAGATTTTACCAAATGTAATATTGGGCGGTATTACAAGAACCCCCAATAGGTTTCCCTAATGTTGTCTATCTTGATGGCTATAACTATCTAGAAGTCCTTTCGGTAATATGTGTCTGATTTTCTTTGAATAAAATTTTTATTCCCCTCACCCCAAAAAAATAGGAGGATAGGTATAATTAGCTTGAGGATTGATGGTGGATAAATAGTGTTGATTTTGTTCCAAGATAATTTGTCACTATCAAAAAACTAATTGCCTCAATTTGATGAATATCTCAAAATTTAAGTCAACGACATAGAAAATTTGCAAATCAATGACATACCCTTTGAAAATGATCTTGACTATCACAAAACCATTTTGACATGAAAAAATAATTTGAAATGCAAAAATAGTTTATCAAAAAATGTTGCTACAAATTTGGGGAGTTAATGTGGTGTGTAGATGCATCAAAGAGGAGCTTGACAAATCAATAGGTGAAAGAGTTTTCCTAAGTCAAACCCATTGGTTGACTTAATTACTGGCAATGAGAAAGATAAAAATTAGCATTCACAAACATGTAGATTAGACCTTTGCAATGATGATTCAAATTCAGTTCCTTTATTGCCTTTTAGAATTAAAGTGTGCTCTAATTCTTTATTGCTTTTTAGAATTGAAGTGTGGTGTAATTTTTTCCTCTATGATCATTATATGTTTTAATGCACAATGAATGTACTAGGTCAGCACATTTGGCTAGTAAAAGAAGGTAAGAAAGTTTAAATTTGACTTTAATGCTTTAGACTTTACAGTTCGTTTTTGTTTTCCTCAAGATTGAACTAGATTAATACCACATCCCCAAAGAAAATGATTTCAAGACACAAAATGTTCATTTCAAGGTTGAGAATGAATAGAATTAGTGTGAACATATGAGAGAAATCCAATAACATGCAGTTTATTAGTATATTACACAGTTTATTACATTAATAACATTTCAATCAAAATGAACACAAAACTAATTTTAATTTACAAAATTAAACAACTTAAGAAATCCTGACCTGTAGTTATGGAAATTTTGTTGAATTGAGAAATTTATCTCTTGGAAATCTTGTGAAAAGTTATCCATTTGGAAAAGAACATCCAATAACTATATAAAATCTCAGTAATCACCAAAACAGAAATTGAGATCTGCGTTTCGTAGTGATATTGCTTCTTCTTGCAGCGTTTATTACTGCACTCATATCGAAAATCTTATTTCACTAAACGAACAGAGACAACAACATATATATTGCAGACAAATGCAAAGTACGGTATGCAATTCCACAATAATATGAAACAGATAAAAAGCTCAAAAATTATCACAATTAGACAACATAGAGATTTTACTCAAAACATAAATTGAGCTTGCCCCTGTTCTGCTCTCTTATGTGCACTCAAATTTAAGATTAGAAATCCTCTGGTTGTGCAACAATTCAATTTGGTAACCGAAGATTGGCAAATTTGGTATAAATAATCAAACGAACAATTTATGTTTGCTATAAAACAGTTGCTTGGTACAAATTTATCTTTGCTATGAATAAAGAGATGAGTTGGTTTCTATTCAGCATTTGTTTTTATGCATCTTCATAAATAGTGATTTCAGAATCTAACATGAGCTTTGTGTTTCCTACAAGAATAGTCTTGTTCTCCACTAAAGCCCTGACACCATGACCACTTAAGGAAACAAAATCTTGAGCTTCAGGCAACCATCTCAGATCTGAACTTGCTGGCCTAATTTTTTTAGCATACTCAACAACAACCTTGGCCAAAGGATGTTCACTGTTTGCCTTGAAACAATGCCATATTCAACTAATCAATCAGAAAAGCCCTTTCGAATCTATAAGTGAAACAAATCAATTCAATGCAAATCGAGGCTAATGATTCAAATGGCGTTATACTTGCAACAGCCAATACAAAGGAATACTTATTTCCCCTGCCAAACTGTAATCTATGCTACAAGAGCCAGTCACATTAATGAATTGAATAAAGAGATACTGAACGAAAAAGACATTTGTTTGCACAGGAAAGGATACCGAACAAACAAGCAGTAATCAGAGAAGGTTGGTGTTTAAGAAAACAGGTTCCATCGGAGGCCCTACCTCAGCCGCAGCAACCAATGCATAGAAATCACGTAAGACCATGGTTCTTAGGAGGTGCATGTTAACAACTCAAACTCGTACATTTTTGGACGGGATCGAAGACCTAGGGTATGAACCAATCTTTCCTGCTACAAACCGTGCAAGCCAGGTGGTAAAAGGAATTGCAATAACCTACATATACGGTACCAAAGTACAACACACAGCTACAAAGTAAACCAAAACAATCAAAACATTCATGTTGGGGGAGCCATGACACCATATAAAAGCACCAACCAATAATAAATTGCACAGGAGTTGATAATATCCACCTTAAAAGCTCTCTAAGCATTAACATATTCACCAGTTTTAATTCTATCCCTCTAATTCCTAGAATATACATTAAAAATCACGTCTAAAAAAGTACTTGTACAGTGAAAACGAAACTCCAATTAAGAAAGAGTTGCGGTAACTATTAAATTTTTCCCTTCTGTAAGGCCTCCTGGCTCTTCAGGCTGAAAGTTGAAACAAAGTTGAGTTTCAGTTTCAAAAGATGTCTCCTCAATCACCTCTGAGAGTTCTAAGTCCTCTCATTTCTGCAAGTAGAGAAATGAATAAAGGAGGTCATTCGTGAATAAAGCAAACGTGAATAAAACTCTAAAAACGATTCTTTAAAACTCGCTTATAATATATATAAATTTATTTCTCGTAAAAAAGACTCTCGACAAAAAGATTTAACTTATCACAGACTGTTAGCAATTTTATCACTGGAGAGACTTCACGAAAGAAAACAAATTAAGCAGTATGATTTGAAGTGCCAAAAGAGGAAAAAGTGAGATCACACAATATTTCCCTGTACTACTCAGCCATGTTCAAACTGTCATAGAACACCAGGCAAACGAAACACAGGAAAAGTGAGATCACACAATATTTCCCTGTACCTAAAGGAGGTTCAAGGATTAGGCATATAGAAAATTAATTTAGTCATTAATTAAGTATTATTTATTATATAATTATATTATACTTAATTAGTAATTCATAATATGTATCATTTGAATTCTACTTAATATCAATTTATATATAATTTAATATTAATTTGTTATTGTAGAAATAATCTTCATTTTAGTTAAAGTTAAATTTGTAAATAATTATAAATATCATATTAAACTATTTAAGGGTGATATTTGTATATTCATAAAATATTTTCTTTGGTTGTATCTTTGCAGATAATGGTTTCAAACATTTCTATATTGAACATGAAATAGTTTTGTTTGAAATTAGGTTTTCTTTTCATAGATGTTATGCATTTATTGTTTCTATTTATATGTATTCATACATTTGCTATCTACTTTGATTTTATCATTTCAGTGTCTAGAAAAATGCACTTTTCATGCCTAATCTAATTAAACACACTTATGTTTATGTGGCTAATTGTTGTGTACTTGTATATCTAAAGGGATTCAATTGCATATTATCATCTTTTAATATGAAGGAAATATTGTTGAATCGTAGTATTTTTATCATTTGTACAATTGTAGAGTATTTTTTGGGTTTGTTCTAGGAAAAATTGTAACTCCATAATGTGGAAGCTCTCTAAAATTGTTTCTAAAAACTAGTTGCCAAGATAATAGATTAGACAATAACAAATCTACCTAAATATTAAGCTAATTATTAAGTAGAAGCAAAAATTTGAAGTAGAAGTATACATATTAATAGAATCTCATTTTGAGTGGTAAAAAAGAAAAAAATTGAGGTGATATAGAGAGAGGACTCTCTATCTCTCCCCTTTATATCGCTACCTCTTCCTCTCTCCCTATCACTACCTCTTTCTATATCTCTCTACCTCTCCTCTATCCTCTCTATTTATCTCCCTCACTCTCTCCCTCTCCCTCCCTCTCTATTTATTTATATATATCTCTCCTCCTCTCTATCTCTATATGTATCTCTATCTCCATATCTTTGTCACACACACACATTGTTTCTCCCTCCCTATCTCTATCTCTATATCTCTCTCACTCCCTCTCACACTCCCTATTTCTCCCTCCCTATCTCCATCTCTATCTCTTCATCTCTTCCCCTTTCTCTCTCCTATTTTTCTATTACTTGTCTTTATCACCTCCTCCTCTCTCTCTCTCTCTATTACTTGTCTTTATCACCTCCTTTATCTCTCACTCTTTCCCCCTCTATCTCTACATTCTCATCTCTCTCTCCCTCTCTATCTCTCTCTTATTCACTTCATCTATCTTGCTCTCTCTCTATAAATATACATATCCTCTCTCTCTCTCTCTCTATATATATATATGTATATCTTATCTCTCTCTTCATGATATCTCTCTCTATCATGCATATACACACACTCCTTGTTTCTCCTTCCTTATCTATGTCTCACTATCTTTCCTGGACTCTCTATCTCTCTCTCCGTCTCTCTCTATACCTCTCTACATATTAACTTGTCTCTGTCAACTTCTTTCTCTCTCTTTCCCATTTTATCTCTATCTCCTTATCTCCCCCTCTCCCTCTCTATCTATATCTCATTATCTTTGTACCTCTCTTTTATTCACTCCATCTCTCTTGCTCTAGATATCGCTATCTATCTATTACTCTCTATCTCTTTCTATCCATACCTCTCTACCTCTATCTCTCTATATCTCTCTACCTCTCTATATCTCCCTCTATCTAAATCACTATCTCTCTCTCCCTCTTTATTTACTAAGCTATCTCTCCATATGCCCCTCTTTTCTCTCCCTCCTCTATCTATCTCTCTTCCTTTCTCTCCCTCTCTATCTCCCCCCTCTATCTATCTCAACCTATATCTCCCTCTCCATCTCAACCTATCTCTCAATTTATTCTTCCATATATATATATATATATATATATCCATCTTCCTCTTTCCCTCTCCCTCTTTCTAGCTCCCTTGATTTCTCTCTCCCTCTCTCAATATTTATTTATTGTTGTTTGTATGTATCTCTATCTTTCTCTCTCCCTCTCTATATATCTCCTTATATCTCTATCTTTCTATCACTCTATCTCAACATCTATATCTCCCTCGGTATCTCCCTCTCTCTCTTCCTCTATATCTCTATCTCTCCCTTTATATCTCCTTATCTCTCTCCATCTTTATCTATCCCACCTATATCTCTTTATCTCCCTCTTCCTCTCTCCCTTTATATTCATCTCTACCTCTATCTTCATCTCTCATCCTCTGTCTCTAGACATGTCTCCCTCTCTCTATCCATTCATATATCCCCCTCTCTCCCTCTCCCTCTTCATATACCTCTATACCTATAGCATTTTTCAACTCTATCTCTATATCTCTATATTTATTCTTCTATCTCCATCTTCCTCCTTGTATTTATCCCCTATCTCTATCTCCTTAACCCTCTCTCTCTTCCCCCCTCATCTCTCCCTCTTTCTATCCCTATCTCTTCCTTTACCTCCCTCCTTAATTTCTAACTTAACATGAGCATGTTGATAATAAAGCCCAATTATCTTCCTAATTCGGAGGTTTTGTTTCAATTGTGTTTTGATCCTTTTAAGTGGATGCATTGTTGATTTGAATCTATCCCTTCTCCATCAAAATATTTACTCCACAAACATCATTTGTTAAATGGGATACAAATTGAACTCATGTACTACATGTCTATGAAAAATAAAACAATTTTTTTCCTAATTGACCTTTCACACCTCTTCAATGTACCCATTCCATACCAAGGTGTGATCGCTAGTTTAATTAGAAATCCAATATTTCATGCATTTCTTCAAATCTTCGTAACCATTGACTAGATAAGAAAATATTAGTTACATTTTAAAAAAAAATCTTTCAAATGTATTTATAATATGAAACTAACTATTTAAGAAAACTCCATGAAATTAGCCATGTAAGACATCATAAGATGGATCAAGCTATTCTCCCTACAAAATGACATGTCTTAGACATCATAACATTATGCCCCATCCCTCATATGATGGCATGACGATGAGAGATTAGAAGAGAGAAGTAAGACAAACAAACATTTAGCCTCATGCCATTTCCAATAGATGCTCACATGGCCTCATACGTCATCATTTTTAAAAATGATGGTTTGAAAAGTGTCGTGTTTTCATTTACACATTTGATGCTTAAAGCTTTATTTTCAAAGTTTAGAAACCACTTTTAAAAAGTAGTGAAAATTAGAGTTGGTTGGGTAGTTTAGGTGGTTAAGGAAATGTGGTTTCTTTTCCCCTTCTATTTATTATTTCTCCTTTAGTGGAGAAGGGATTTGTTCCTTTTGGAATTATTCTTGAGTTCTTTAGTTTTTCATTTAATAGAGTAAAATGGTAGTTGGATGAAGGAAGAAAAGAAGGGTAGAGGAAATAATGATGGAAGAGAGGGTTGTGTTAGTCTTCTTCAACTAGGATATCAATTTTTATGGTAAGGTCTAGACCCTTGTTAGATCTTTGTTTTGATGTGTAAAAAAATTCTTTGAATGTTTTTCTATGTTTGTGAAATTTATGTGAAAATAGATGGTGAATCCTTATGGGTGTGTGCACCAATCTGTGACACAATAAAGGTGCCACATTACTAAAAAAATGAAATTATGCATTTGGTGAGCGCCAAATTAGGTGAGCATCAAATTTCACACTCGCCAAATGTAAAGTTACATTAAAAAAATAGGCCATTTTTACCTCATTTTTCTACAACATGCAACCATTGCTCTCATTTTCTGCCCTTCCAACTCATGCTTTCCAAAAGGAGATCATCAATTTTTGCTTGTGATTCTTCACGAGGATGTTGCCAAGACATCAAAGAGGTCGAAGAGATCGAAGAGCTATGTATTTCTATTGCTCTAGTTTAAAATTTGAATTAAAATGTAGATTGAAATAGGTTAAATTTTAAATAAAATTTGTTTTAATTTCCAAGAAATCAATCTCCACCTCTAGTCATTGACAATTCACAATCACCCCATCACGAAGACCCTCCCGAACAAGAAGAACCTCAAACCCCTCCCTCAGTTCATAGGCATCCATAAGGAACACAAGAAAATATTTTAAATGAAATTGAAAACAAGAAAAGAGAGCTTGAACTGTTGATTGGAAGATTAAATGAGCATTATGCAACCCACCCTTATATGAGAGGCATTACCGAGTTGCTCAAATCGATTATATCACATGTAGGAGAAATGAGTGAGAAAATCAATTTTTGGTTGAATAAGAGGGATTAATTATAACAATTTTATGCTAGTGGACTTTCATATGCACAAGTGAAAAAATGAAAAAATAGCAAAGCTAACTTGAGTGCCCTTCTTACAGACCCAAGAATGAACACACCTTTATCACATGCATGCAGGAGGTTCCCCATCCATTGGTGCCACCATGAGTTAATAAAAAATAAGTTTTGGGAGCGGTGGTGGATGGTTTTTGACCAACCTCCATACAATAACTATGACGTACCACAATATTTTTTGAGGAAACTCTATTGTGAGTTTTTCCTCAATAAGGTTCCAAATTATTTTGACATTTTAGACTTTCAGAGTAGAGGTGGGGGATCCACACATGATAGACTGGGTGCATGACGTAATCCGCAATTGGCACCAAGACCCTTGGCAAAACCCATGGTGGAGAAGGTCGTCGTTCCTTTTGTTGTGAAGGAAAGTATCGAGGTGGACATGTTGGAGTTGATTAGCTCACTCAGTCAAAGAATTCTATAGTGTGTGAGGCTTCTAGTAGAGCCTGATGTGGATGAGACTTCTAGGCCCAAAGTTCCACCGCACCATTGTGTCTCTTGCAGTGTTGTTTGCACGTATGATGGTAAGAGTGCTCGGGATGCAGCTACACAACATACATCACCTGCAGAGTAGATGGTTATGAAATATGCATTTCTGAATGAAACATTTGGCATTGATACTTAAGTAAAATTCAGCAAGTTCATTTAATTTTGTTTATTAAATTTTATTTTGAAATGTAAGAATAACTAAATTATTAGAATCATTATGATGAAAATTTAGGGTCGGAGTGTTCATGATATGTACACCATTCCTACAGACCCTTTTTTTTTTTACGTTGAGTCCATAGGTATGTAACTAGTATTAAAAAAAAAATATTGCATGTGAATAGTTGAATGTTATTTGAATGATTGTCTCATAAGATTGCACATTCTCTAATACCATTGACAAGGTTGCAACCTACTCCTATGAAAGAAGAACTGCATACTCCTATTGGACCTAATGATGAGGAGAATTTGAGAAGCTCCAAAAGTTTTGAAGAAAAAGAACCTCAACCTCAGTAATTTAGGAGGTCTAGTAGAGATAGGTGACAACCTAATAGTTTTGGATATATTCACCTGAAAGGTTTGGTTATTCACTGTGAGATTCTAGTTACAATTTTTCTTTGATTGCTAACATTGATGATCCTAAGACTATTAGAGAGGGTATGGGTATGAGTGATGCAAATTACTAGTTGAAATCCATGGATGAAGAGATGGTTGCATTAAAGAAAAATAATACATAGATCTGGTGCCCTTCCCTAAAGGATGAAAACCTATTGGATGTAAATGTATGTTCAAGAGAAAACTTGGCCTTGAGGTAGTGTTGATAAGCATAAGGCATGGTTGATCGCTAAGGGTAATTCTTAGGTGGAAGGAATTAACTATGGTGAGATTTTCTCTCTTGTTACGAAGCTGACATTTATTTGGTTTCTATTATCACTTGCAACAATGCATGATCTAGAAGTGGAATAGATGGATGTCAAGATAGTGTTCCTTCATAACTCATACATTTTTGGACGGGATCGAAGACCTAGGGTATGAACCAATCTTTCCTGCTACAAACCGTGCTAACAAGGTGGTAAAAGGAATTGCAATAACCTACATATACGGTACCAAGGTACAACACATAGTTACAAAGTAAACCAAAACAATCAAAACATCCATGTTGGCGGAGCCATGACACCATATAAAAGCACCAACCAATAATAAATTGCACAAGAGTTGATAATATCCACCTTAAAAGCTCTCTATGCATTAACATTCTATCCCTCTAATTCCTAGAATATACATTAAAAATCATGTCTGGAAAAAGTATTGGTAGAGTGGAAAGTGGTTGGAGAGGAATAGGCGGATTTTTCAGGATTCGTTGTTGATGGCCCTTCACTTATGGTAGAAAATTCTACACTCTTTAGGGGAAACTATTGCGGCTAAGTGTGATATAACTATTCTGGTGGACCCTCGTGATGTTGGTTGTTGTAATCGTCTTCATCTTCCTCCTCCGCAACGGCAGCTCATGCGCAACAGATGTAGGCATCCTACCCCAAAGGTGAATAGAGAGGGAAGATGGACCCCTCCTCCTCTTGGGGTCCTAAAAATCAACTCGGATGGCTCTTCTCGTGGTAATCCGGGTCATGCTGGCATTGGGGGTGTGGGTCGGGATAGCTCTGGTGATGTTCAGTTTATCTTCTCTGTGTATAAGGGTCTTCATACGAATAATCTTATGGAGGCTCAGGCCATTTTATTGGCTGTAGAGTGGGGCAGTCAATTAGGATGGCGAAGGATCATATGTGAGTCTGACTCCCAGGTTGTGGTGAACTTACTGAACAGGCAGTATTTGGATAATGTGAGTTGGCAGCTGGCTTTGATTGTTGAACAAATTCTCACTCTCTGTGCTTCTCTGGAGTATATTACTTTCACTCATATTCCTCGAGAATGGAATAGTGTTGCTGATTGCTTGGCTAAATGGGCTTCTAATCATATTCATGATTGGAATTTAGTGGATCGGCATCAACTACCCCCGGATTTGTCTCATCATTTGGCTCACTTGGTTGATCTTGATAGGGCCATTTAAGGCCCTTGCTTTGTAACGTCTCCTTGTTTTACTAAATTTTTACCCCTTTAATGTTAAAAAAAAAAACTCCAATTAAGAAAGACTTACGGTAACTATTAAATTTTTCACTTCTGTCAAGGCCTCCTGGCTCTTCAGGCTGAAAGTTGAAACAAAGTTGACTTGCAGTTTCAGAACATGTCTCCTCAATCATGTATGTCATGCAACTAGAGAAATTAGTTGTGACATGCAATCCAGAAATGACAGGACCCGGAACTTTCATGGAGGTGATTGAGGAGACATGTTCTGGAAACTGCAACGCAACTTTTCACAGGTACAAATTTCTCCTCCTTTTCTCTCCTTCATTCGCACCTCAAAAGTTTTCTAGGTATACAAAATACAATAGAATTGCACAAGTCAAAAATGGATCTGCAGCAATTGAATTGAATTGAATTGAATTGCCTGTCAATGAACATCTATTTATAGATATTTAATTTTTAAATATTTACTACGCCAAGAGAAGGCGTCTACAGTCGCAGATAATGATCGGAATAAAGGAGGTCATTGGTCAATAAAGCAAACGTGAACAAAACTGTAAAAAGGATTCTTTAAAACTCGCAAAAAAGTCCATCCGCGAAAAGATTAACTTATTACAGACTGATAGCAATTTTATCATTAGAGAGACTTCACAACCGAAAGGGAAAGAAAACAAATTAACCAGTATGATTTAAAGTGCCAAAAGAGGAAAAAGTAAAATCACACAATATTTCCCTGTACTACTCAGCCATATTCAAACTGTCATAGAACAGCAGGCAAATGCGAAACACAGGAAACGTTATACATCATCAAATCAAATATATTATGTCCAATGATTGTAGAAGAGTAGCAATGCCAAAAGTTAAATAACTGGGTCTCTGTTTTTTAACCTAACTTTGATCTTGTACTACAAATTGGTACTACAGTCTACGCTGTCTTCTGCAGTCAACAATAATTGTATTGTACGACCTCTGACCACCTCCTGGGCCAGAATACGTACAGATCAGAATACTAAGGGAGAGGAATGATAGACATGGGACCCATCGTCTCCATGTTCTTCGAACTTACGTCTGAGTTGGTTTAGTGGTGGAGAACTTGTATTCTTGAAAGAAATGTCACAAGTTCAAACCCTTCAAAGTAGGGTATATATAACTCGTATTGTGGAGCACGGGTTAGGTACCTCTTCATATTGGAAGTACGAGGTAGTCACATATACTTTAAGTCATATGTAGACCCAAAATAGATCGCCTTGTATCGTGGACTATAAAAGAGCCTTTCCTTTTCTTTTTTCGATCATTTCCCTCTGCACTTTCATGCCTCGTCCCCAACACTGCCCAAAATAGATTGCCTTGTATCGTGGACTATAAAAGGACCTTTCCTGTTCTTTTTTTGATCATTTCCCTCTACACGTTCATGCCTCATTCCCAACACTGCACTTTCATGTCTCGTCCCCAACACTGCCCAAAATAGATCGCCTTGTATAGTAGACTATAAAAGGACCTTCCCTTTTCTTTTTTTGATCATTTCCCTCTACACTTTCATGCCTTGTTCCCAACACTGCACGCTGCCGTCTACCCTTTCCACACATCCCCTCCGAATGGATTATTTTGTGGTTTTTATGGTTTTTCCACTCTAGTTTTATTTTTTATCCGTGCATTAGCTCTAGTGTTTTATATACATATATAATTATAATTTTTTGATCATTAATGTTTAGGCCATCATTCTTGCATAGATGTTTAAATATGGTTAGACTAGGGAATTATTAGTTCCTACGGATAGACAAGGTTAGCACTAACTAATCACATTCTATTATTTAAACATATTACTTTCTATTTGTATAGTTTGAATTTTAAAACTTACTTTTTATATTTAAAAATTGACATTTATCTCTTTTTCTATTCGTGTGAGTAGCTCTATAATTTATTTATTTATCTCTTTTTCTATCGTGTGAGTATCTGTTGGTGTTGTTCAGGAACCAATATTCTAACAAATGAGGAATTTGGCATTAAACTGGTAAGTTCATTTCCCTTAACAGAAAAAAGCACACTTGATAAAAATGTGCAGGGTTGATAAGCTCTCCAAATTTGTTGGATCTTCAAACTGCAAAAGGTCCCATCCAATTTACATATGTGGGTGTTTGTTTTTATTCACAATTCTTTTACACTGCCCCTTATCGATATTACTGTTTGCTATACATCCACAGCCTTGAATTGGTCTGGAATTTGTTCAGCAGTATCTGCAATAAGCAGTGAATGGCAATGGTATCTTTCTTTGACAAAGATGCTGCAATGATTTATAATTGAGTGCTTGTTTTATTCAGACTTCTTTTTAACTGCCCGTCATTGATATTAGCTTTTGCTATACATCCATAGCCTTGAATTTGTCTGGTTCTAGAATTTCTTCAGCAGTGTATGCAATAAGCAGTGACTGTCATGGGGGTCTTTCTTTGACAAACATGCTGCAACAATTTATAGTTACTCACTGAAATTGGCAGGAATTTATTGTCTGTTTGGAGAAAAAAATGAAGCAGGGTATTGTAAGTTTTCTCGTCCGCACTGTTCATAGGCTATTCTAGTCTTGTGGGCAGAGAGCTTGGAAGTTGGAAAGGACATTAAAGAACTGAGAATCTTTTGTAACTTGCTGCTGTGTCTGATCTGGTGAAAAGTGCATTTTGTATGAGATGCCACCTTGTTTAGAAATTTGAAAAGGGAGCAAATCTTCCATGTTTTGTTTTGGAAAATAAGCTTCAAATGTATGAATAAGGGTAAAAATTATATGGCACTGGACTTAAGTAGAAAACATCGCAGATAGATAAAACTTGTTAAAGTTTGTTCAGAAACCTAACTGAGCTATAAATATTCATACAATGCTTGAGTAAATTATCCTTAAGCCTATCTACTCTTCTACACACCAAAAGTAATATATTTCTTGTTACTATCTCCATTTTTATATCTTTGTGGGAGTCCTGTGTCTATTTTAATCCACAAAGTACATGACATCTATGTGATTTGTTTTTCTTATGTCATAGTGGAAGAAGCATTGTGCCTTGTGTATCTCGATATTAGTTTTCTATATGTGCAGTTTTCTAATGGTTTAGGCTATCAAGACTAAGCATCCTCAGCTTTTGTATGAGTCAAAAGTGTACAGAATGCTGCAAGGTGGAGGAGTAGAAGGTAAATACTAGAAATATTGGTTGTCCAACTAGCTGACTATTTACTGCTTTCTTAAGGTGTTCCTATTGTTTCTACATAGAATTTTTAATTTTATTTTTGGTCTATTCTCTCTAATTATAGCAGTGTTTGAACAGGCGGAGTACCAAATATAAGATGGTTCGGTGTTGAAGGTGATTACAATGTTATGGTACTTGATCTACTTGGGCCAAGTCTTGAAGACTTATCCAATTACTGTAATAGAAAGCTCTCATTGAAGACTGTATTGATGTTTGCCAATCAGCTAGTGGGTATCTTTTTCCCTAGTGTCTTGAATGTCAGTCGAAATAGGGGAGAGGGGCTTATAGTAGAGCACCCTAACTTTGTGTTTTTCAAAATCCTATTTGGAAATTTCAAATCACTCCCAATTTTGTACAATAGTTTATTTGGCAACTCACATACTTCTATATTTCGTTTTAGGGCCACATCATCAAATATGATGCCACATCAGCATGTTTTTTGTTGAGGTATCCAAAAAGACCCAAACAAAAATGAGACCGATAGTGGTGCACTAAGTCATGTTTTATCGGTGCACTAATGTGACATCACATGATTTGTCAGTTTATGTACTTTATGGATAAAAAGTGTTTTGTAATTGAATATTAAGGTGCTCCACTATGGAGCCCACCAAGAACTACTTCTATCCCCACTATTGAACCCCCGCTCCACTATAGACCCCTCTCCCCTACTATGAGTGATATTTTTCATTAAAAGTATCATTCTTGACTAAACAATCCTATTAGATTGAATAACTTCCAAAAATTTGATATCAATTGTGATATTTCCACAAGAGAAACATGATTATGGTTTGGCTATTGTTGTTGTCAGATTAAGAGGATTGAATATGTGCACATCAAGCATTTCCTTCACCGAGATATAAAGCCCGACAATTTCCTCATGGGTCTTGGACGGAAAGCAAATCAAGTTTATTTAATGTATTCTTCTTAGTTATAAATTCTTGCATTTAGACTGAGTTCAATATCATAAAAAGATTGAGTATGTGCACAGAAATAATTTCTTTCACTGAGATATAAAGCTGGACAATTTTTTCACGGGTCTTTCATGGAAAGTAAATTAGGTTAATATATGGTGAGCTATGAACCATCTAACAATTTAGGTTGTTGACATTGTTCAAGATATTTAGCACTCTTGGTTAAAGTCGGCCCCTGTAATTGTCTCACTAAGTATTTGGATTTGCAAAAACACTGAATCAATTTGTTCTAAAATATCAATTTTTAAATTATCATTTTTGTATGTGGCATTCCTTTTGCAATTTGAGCATGGTGGTTCATAGTTCATACATTATATTCAACTTTTATTTCAAATGTTGCTATCGTGACTACTTTTTTATCTACTTTCTCCTCTAAATCAAAATAATATATATGTTAATGTTAATATGTATGTCAATATGTTAAGAGTATGTGTTTACTATATGTAGTCTATTGACTAATAATATAATTCCTATTAGTAGTATATTATCTTTATGTATATTATATTATATTGTTTATACATTATTCATTATATTTATATTTATAAATTATTTTATACAATATTGACATAATATAATATATATTAGTATATTAGTTATTATATTTATATTTAAATGATGTACAATATATTATATATATTTTTTGATGGGTTAGAATTTTTTGACTCGAGCTAATGGCACAAGTCTACCCTTTGGGGATTTGAACGATAGCACTATCAACAATGCCACAACTTAACCATCACATTGTGGGATCAACCCTCATAATTATATTATATTTATTTATTTATAATTGATACTCAATATTATTTAAATCTTATTAAATATTATATTATAATTTAGTCATTAATTAAGTATTATTTATTATATAATTATATTATACTTAAATTAGTAATTCATAATATGTATCATTTGAATTCTACTTAATATCACATAATAATTTATATATGATTTAATATTAATTTGTTATTGTAGAAATAATCTTCATTTTAGTTAAAGTTAAATTTGTAAATAATTATAAATATCATATTAAACTTTTTAAGGGTGATATTTGTATATTCATAATATATTTTATTTAGTTGTATCTTTACAAATAATGGTTTCAAACATTTCAATATTGAAAATGAAATAGTTTTGTTTGAAATTAGGTTTTCTTTTCATAAATGCTATGCATTTATTGTTTCTATTTATATGTAGTCATACATTTTCTATCTACTCTGATTTTATCATTTCAGTGTCTAGGAAAATGCACTTTTCAGGTCTAGTCTAATTAAAAACACTTATGTTTATATGGTTAATTGTTGTGTACTTGTATATCTAAAGGCATTCAATTGCATATTATCGTCTTTTAATACGAAGAAAATATTATTGAAACTTCTTAGTATTTTTATCATTTGTACAATTGTTGAGTATTATTTTGGGTTTGTTCTAGGAAAATTTGTAACTCCATAATGCGGAAGCTCTCTAAAATTGTTTCTCAAAACTAGTTTCCAAGATAATAGATTAGAAAATAACAAATCTACCTAAATATTAAGTTAATTATTAAGTAGAAGCAAACATTTGAAGTAGAAGTATACATCTTAATAGAATCTCATTTTGTGTGATAAAAATGAAAAAAAATGAGGTGATATAGAGAGAGGACTCTCTCTCTCTCTCTCTCTCTCTCTCTCTCTCTCTCTCTCTCTCTCTCTCTCTCTCTCTCTCTCTCTCTATCTATCTATCTATATAATGTAAATTGCTTCAACACTAGTCCTTTCTGAGACAATTATTAGATTCCATTTGACATCAATCCAGTAACAAATTTTCCAGCATTAAGTGGCTAGTTGACCATTTGGGTACCCTTAAGAGCTTGAGATATTTTTTTTGTTTTACCATAACTTGTAAATGGGGATTCATATTTTCAAGTGTGAATAGACAGAAAAAATATATTTCCATGACAAAGACTTTAACATCAAGATGTTTTATATTTTGTGTTTTTTATTAGCATTTTTTATATATCCCCCTCTCTATCTCCATATCTTTGTCTCACTCTCTCTCTCTCTCTCTCACACACACACACTCATTTTTTCTCCCTCCCTATCTCTATCTCTATATCTCTCTCACACACTCCCTATTTCTCCCTTCCTATCTCCATATCTATCTCTCCATCTTACCCCCTCTCTCTCCTATTTCTCTATTACTTGTCTTTATCATCTCCTTTATCTCTCACTCTTGTCCAGGCCTCTATCTCTACATTCCCATCTCTCCCTCTCTCTCTATCTATATCTCATTATCTCTCTCTCTCTCTGGGGGGCAATGAATACAAAAAACAATCATAGATGAATTAAACAAAGCTTAATTCAAAACAAAATCAAGAATTCCTAAACCCATTATTCATGAAATAAACAATATAAAACTAATGGATTCAATGAACTAATTGCTAGAAAATGAAGAACAAACAATGAATTCAATAAACTATATTGTTACCCATCTCATGTCGAAGTATATTTGTATCAATGTTGAATGTTGGATTGTTGCAATCAATACAAAGCATACATTATGCATTGCAAAAGCTTCAATGTGTGTGTAATGTCAAACTAGAATGTGATGATAAATCGTAACATGCTCAAGAGATAATTGTTCAACACTTCACTTATATAAATTCTAGATTATTTGTGAGAAGGTAGAAAGTTATTTTATATATTTTACGATTCGAGATGAATGATCAAGATTCAGTTGAAAAATATCTTGATCAATGGTTCAAAACCATTTAGAGGAATTAGATTGGAAGAATTAGTGGTTTTAGATTGCATAATCAGTGTGATTGATGAAATCAAGTATTCAATGGAATTGAGGAAATGGATTGAGAGGTTAGTGGGATTGAATAATAGATGAATTAGATAGGAAATAGATGAATCAGCTAGCCAATCAGAGCGAGCAATTGGTGGTCATGATTTGCTCAATCATAAAAAGGGATGAGAATAATTAATTAATATCTTTTTGAGTTTCAAACGTACAAGTCATGTTTGACTTTAACAAATAAAGTTATATTTGTTTTTGTTGACTATGTTTGAATGATGTTGAGTAATTAATTTAATTATTCTGATTGAGAGAGGGGAAAGTGATTTAATTAAAAACTATTAAGTATTAATAATTTAATTGATTTAAGGGAATAGGGTAAATTAGCGACATAATTCAATAATTGATGTTATTTAATTAATTAGGAAGAATAAATATTAGATAAATGATGAAATAGATAATTAATTAAATAATTTAAAGATTATTTAATTAATAGAGGAAATTATGGTTTTTGATGTAAATTATGCAAAATGTGGTGATATTAAATGATAATGATGCCGATGATGAGAAAATGTCATTCAAGGTGTGCGATAAGTGTTAGGTCATTTTTACATGTCTACATATATATATATACTACTTGTCTAAAATAAATTATCACCTCCTTTATCTCTCACTCTTGCCCCTCTATCTCTAACTTTTCATCTCTCCCTCTCCCTGTCTCTCTCTCTTATTCACTCCATCTCTCTTTCTCCCCCTTTATAAATATATATATCCTCCTCTATATATATCACTTCTCTCTCTCTCTCTCTCTCTCTCTCTCTATATATATATATATATATATATATATATATTATCTCTCTCTCTCCATCACTCATATACAAACACTCCTTGTTTCTCCCTCCTTATCTCTATCTTTATCTCTATCTCTCTATCTTTCTCGAGCTCTTTATCTCTCTCTCCCTCTCTCTCTATGCCTCTATGTATTAATTGTCTCTATCAACTTCTTTCTCTCTCTCTTTCCCATTTTATCTATATCTCCTTATCTCCCCTTTTCCCTCTTTATCTATATCTCATTATCTATATACCTCTCTCTTATTCACTCCATCTCTCTTGCTCTATATATCTATCTATCTATTACTCTATCTCTTTCTATCCATATCTCTCTACCTCTATCTCCCTATATCTCTCTACCTCTCTATATCTCTATCTACATCACTCTCTCTCTCCCTCTCTATTTATTGACCTATATCTCCCTCCTCTATATATCTCTCTTCATTTCTCTCCCTCTATATCTCCCCCCTCTATCTATCTCTCCCCCATATCTCCCTCCTCTCCATCTCAACCTCTCTCTCAATTTATACTTCCATATATATCTATCTTTCTATCTCTTTCTCCTCTCATGTATATCTCCCTCTTTGTCTTTCTACCTCCCTTGATTTCTCTCTCCCTCTCTCAATCTATTTATTGTTGTTTGTATGTATCTCTATCTCTCTCTCTCCCTCTCTCTATATATCCTTATATCTCTATCTTTCTATCACTCTATCTCAACATCTACATCTCTCTCGGTATCTCCCTCTCTCTCTTCCTCTAGATCTCTATATCTCTCCCTCTCTCTCTCCATCTTTATCTATCCCACCTCTGTCTTTTTATCTATTTCTCTCCCTCTTCCTCTCTCCCTTTATCTTCATCTATCCTCCTCTATCTCTAGACATGTCTCCCTCTCTATATCCAGTCATATCTCTCCCTCTCTCCCTCTCCCTCTCCATATACGGGCGGGTGCATGAAGTTGGTCGCACTTTTGTGGCCAAATGGGAAAAAATTTGGAAAGACATAACGCACTCACGTTATAACGTGAGCGCGTTATGTGATTTTAAAAGAAGAAAAAAAAGTCAAATGTGTATCATTTGCTCTTTACTATTTCTCAGCTCTGCCCATGGCCAAAAATCCTCACTCTCGCGCTCGTGTTCTAGGAGGAAGGATTTCTGCAAATTTCATCAAGAACAGTTGGATTTTGTTTGCAAATATGGCGCCACGATGATGAAGAGATGCGGGAGGTAAGTATTGTTTGCTATTTGTTTTGAATTTTTTAGTTTGAAATTGATTTTGTTTGTTTTAGGTTAGATTTGATTGTTTTTTTTAAATTTGTAGGAAATCCTGCAAATCCTCAACAGCAAAATCTTCAACATAATCAACCTCCCCCACCATTCTCTCAATTCCCTCCTGGCACTCAAGAAACTTTGAGGAGTGAAATTGAGAACAATAGAAAACAACTTGAGGATCTTATCAGTAGGTTGAGTGATCCAAATGCTTCAACCATAGAAAGAATGCTTCTAGCAAATTCATTGAAAGACATGTTAAAAAATGTAGATGCAATCACCCAACAAATATTTGGATGGCAAGATAGGAGGCAGACAGCCAGGGCATATTATGCAGACAAATTATCATATAAAGGTGATTTGTACTCTCTATTCACTGACCCTAAAACAAATCAAAATCTTACCCTCAATGCAAAGAGGTTTCCTATTCATTGGTGCCACCACCAAGAAATTAAGAACCATTTTTATGAAAGATGGTATATGGTCTTTGATTACTCGCAGTGCAATAATTGTGAAGTCCCCCAATATTTTCTTAGGAAACTATACAGTGAGTTTGTATTGAACCAAATCCCAAATTATTTTGATATGAGGGATTTCTAGGGGAGAGGTGGGGGGTCAACTCAGGATAGGCCCGGTGCACAGCCAGATCCTACGCAGCAAGGGAGACAACCTCTCACTAAGCCGCCTTGTGAGAAAATTGTGATGTCTGCTGTTGCGAAGGAGAGTGCTGACATAGAGACATTGCAGGCGATCACAACTTTGACCCGAAGTGTCATCCAGCACACTAGCCCTATTGTACAGCGCCATCTAGGGGAGTCTTCAAGTGGTGGCCTTCAAACCCATGTGCGTCAAACTTTCGGGGCGACTTGTTCGTATGACCCTACCGACACTCATGAGGTTGCTACGTAGGATCCATATGCTACTATGCAGCCTAATCCATATGCATCTATGGGGATGGAGAGGACGGCTTACATTTTGCATGATTCATATGGCATTGACACTCAGGTAAAATTTAGCATGTTCATTGAATTTAATTTATTAAATTTTGATTGTGAAATGCAAGATTAACTAATTTAGTTTTACTATTTTAATAAAATTGCAGGGTCACAGTGTAGAGACTCAGACTTACCATCCACCTACTTATTTTACATAAAGTATTCCTATCGTGGGTATGTAAAGTTAGTAAACAATTATAAATTTATTACATGTGTTAATAGCATTGTTTTTACTAATGGTATTTTTAATATGTGATTTTGGATGTTGAATGTATACTATTGAGGTTTCAAGGAAACACTCTCCAATGCCAAGATTTGATCAAACGCTCACTGAGGTAATATAGAATTTTAAAGAGAACTTTAAGTAATGAATTCTAAGTTTAATAGATTTGTATAGTTTATATTCATATTGTTGGTTACGTTGCATTACACATCATTCAAACTCAAAGATTACTCAAATTCGATAACTAATCAAAAAATATATTTGTTTAATACTTGTACTCAAAATTTTGTTCATTAGATCTCATACGTTATAAGTCATCACATGGATCACTATTGTAACTTTTTTGTGATTGAATAATTTGTTGTTTTATTTTCAGATGTTGGTGACAGAAACACCACCAAATGTTACGAGGGAAATGGATATTGGTGTTTCCTCCGCTATACAATCCTCAATGGCTCTGATAGGGGAGGTTTGAGGCAAATTACTAAATTTCAATTTACATTCATTTTTATAGATGAACTAGTTCTAGTTGTAGACGTCCAATTTGATCACTTCCATATGATCAAATGCATCTCCTTATTCATCCAGTTGCTTATCCCATTTGTTAATATTAATTAAACCATTTGTTTAATTAATACCCTACATAAGGGTCCTAAAGTATTTAATTTAATAAATACTTTACCCCTCTTCCTCCTCTAAATTAAATAAATATACCATTTTATTTAATTTAGTCATATTCCCCTTTTGAAATTAAAATTTATTTTTTAATTCCTCTTTTCTCTCTCATGGTCACATCCTCCAACTTTTGCAAGTTGGTCTCTAATCCATCTTAATTACTTTATCTTCTAATTAACTAGGGTTAGCATGTGTACACCCTAAATCATCATTAGGGTCACATCCTCCATAATCTCCCACTTGCTTCTAATGAGTCATTAGTCCATCTAACTAAATACTTGCACAACCTTAATCATTGGGTTAGTCTAACCTAATCCTCCTCCCACTTATGGCATGTGTCCTTAAGTCAACCTTATTAAAGGCTTTCTCCTTTTGGGCAAGGCACTCCACTTCCCCATGTGAATTTTTAATTCACCTTTTAATCCCCCAATTGACCCAAAAGGAATTTTTAATTCCTTCACTTCTTCCCACATGTCCTTCACTTATTCTTTATTCTTTCACATCTCACCATGAGAATATTTGAGGAATTTTTAATTCCTCACATGTCTTCTCAGCCACATGGAGACAAGGACCTCCTTTATGAGGAGATCTTGTCCAATCTCAAGGTACTTTGTAACCCCCTCCATGTCATGTACTTCTCTTACACCTCATCTCCACCTCATCTTTCTTAAGCCTCTCCCCATGCCACATGTCAAGATGTGAGGGCTTGTGAGTTCTCAACTCACCTTAGCCCTACATCTTGATATTTGGTGGCTCAATCTTGGCCATCCATCTCCTCTAGGAATTCTCAAAATTCATATAAATACCCCCTCTTTTCTCTCATTTTGGGAGAGAGATCATTTTGCTAGCCAAACTCTTGCAATTTTATTTCTCAATCTATACTTAGCCATTTTCATCCATCTTTGTTCAAGCATCATTTGCATCTCACATCTCACATCTTTGCCATCAAGGAGCATACACATCAAAGATCGAAGGGCCAACCAAAGGATCGATTCGAGACAAGGTATAAGGTTCCATTTGTTGCTTTTATCTTGTGTTGATTCCAACTTAGGCTAATCTTGAGGTGTAGGTTGTTTTGGTGTTTATTTGCACTCTTTTATTTGCTGCTCATTTTCTAACGCTTACATTCAATCTATCACATTTATGGCACGGTTTCTGCGGGGACCCACAAACGGTCTCTTTCTTCACATTTGTTGTTTTGTATTTCTTGCAGGTCCCAAGCTATAGAGTGGCTAGACTGCGGTTTACTGCAGTGGTCGAATCTTCGTCTCGTTGTGGCGACCTGCCTGCTGGCGACGATCCCGCAGCGGGCGCACTGCCCTCAGAGTGGCGGACCTGTCCTCACAAAGTGGCGGACCTGTCCTTGCAGAGTGGCAAACCTGTCCCTGCAGAGTGGTGGACCTATCCTCCTGAAGGTGAAATTTCAAGTTTTTGTCGATTGTCTTTTGGTAACTTAGGCACATAGTTTAATTAAAGGGGTCAATAAACCTTGTTTGGAGTGTTTGTGGAAGGCTATTTGATGTATCCAATCCCCTTGCGCCATTTGGCAATCCTGGGTGACGATAAATCGTAGCTTTCCAAGTCCTTTGAGTCACCCCTTTTCATTTTCTTAGTGGGACCTACTAGATTTCATCACCCCAAAGGACGATTCCAACCATGTGTATCGACAGGGAATATAAAGGGGAGAGAGAAAAAGTTGTACCTCAATTCAACCACATTGTAATTGGTGAAGCATCGAGATGATGTGAAGAGTTGGTCTGAGACTTTAAGGTTCCCGACTCACGCTTGTAACAAAGTTAGTGTTCACAGCTTAGCTCATGTACCGTGTATATCGAGGGACTCCTTAGCAAACTATGTGCATCCTAGAGTAGAAGACTTTGTTGACCATACCAAGCTTACTAATCTTAGGGTTGTGTTGTTTGAATTGCTCCTTTTCTCGCAAAACCGATGCTAGTTTGGCCAAATCTTTCATGATTGCTATATTTTGGGTCCTTTTCCTTACCCATCCATCAAAACATCAAGCTTAAACTTATCCTTTGGCAGACCTATCCTTATCCTTTGGTGGACCTATCCTTATGCTGTGGTGGACCTGTCCTTATGCTGTGTCGGACTTGACCTTATGCTGTGGCAGACTTGACCTTTGACCAGCCTATATTATCACTTGGCATCCCTTGTCTCTCTGTCTTGAACACCGATACGACCATTCACCATCCTAAATGAACATTTGATTATCAATTTGGCCAAATCTTTTATGATTGCTATATTCTGGGTCCTTTTCCTTACCCATCCATCAAAACATCAAGCTTAAACTTATCCTTTGGCGGACCTGTCCTTATCCTTTGGTGGACCTGTCCTTATGTTATGGCGGACATGTCCTAATGTTGTGGTAGCCCTGTCCTTATGTTGCGGCAGACCTGTCCTAATGCTGCGACAGACTTGTCCTAATGTTGTGGTGGACTTGTCCTTATGCTATGGCAGACTTGACCTTTGATCGGCCTATATTATCACTTGGCATCCCTTGTCTCTCTGTCTTGAACACCAATACGACCATTCACCATCCTAAACGAACATCTGAACATCCGTTCTGAGTCTTCATCCCCTTGTTCTAAGATTCATTTATCCTAAACACTCTTTTGCTTGTTTCGAGAGCCATTCATCTATCCTAAGATGCTCCCCATCCGTCCTAAACCCGCTTTCATCTCCCATCTCTGTTATTCCATATAAACCCCGTTGGAGTTGTCATCCAAGTTGACCTAGGTGTTCATCCCTAATCATAATCCTCGTAACTGGCTTAGGATCACTGTCTGTCTTAAGTCAGTTATCCTTTCCAACCCAATCAATGCGCTTCTATCTCAAGTTGGATTTGGTGTTGTTATCATACATCCACCTTTCAATCAATACCTAGTGTTACCAAGGATCCTTCTTAAACTCGGTTGTGGATCTCGGTCTTCATCATATTTATCATCAAATCAATCCTAATCATCAGATCAATCCAACCCCCACATCATCAAATCTATCTGGATCAAAACCCAAAATCTAGATTAATCTAGTGTCTACCAATCAATCCAATCTGATTCCATCAAACCAATCCACATCGGTCTGACCGATCATCATCAGCTAATCTCCCATCAAATTGAATCAATCTTTCATCATCAAGGTCTTTCTAATAGCTTGATCCCTCTCATCATCTTGCATGCCCGTTCAGACTCGATCACAGGCAAAAAAAATGGCCGACCAACAAGCTCTGAATGCCCAATCAAACAATCCTCAAGATCCCAACAACACAATGAACATTTCATCAAATCCTAACTATGGTGCTAACATCCCTCATGATCCCCACAATGGTACCTCATCACAATCCAACATGGATGATCAAAACACGTCACCACCTGGGGAGGAAAACATGGCTAACCAACCTGAGCTCACATTTGAGGAACACTTTAGCAACCCTGTTAATGCACAAATGACAGAATGCCTTCTCGAAAGACATGGTGACAAAATCTTGGCTCACTTGATTGACAAAGGTGTCAAGCTGTCGCCAGGTGTTGACTTATCCAAGTATGGCACCTCCACATCTAATGTACCCCAAGGTTCACATGACATCCCCGATAGCTCGTATGTCCCTAACGTTCCTTCCGTAGAAGGTTGGCATCAACCTGAATTTGGCAACGCAGTCCTGTATCCTGTTGGAAATCCCACACATCCCACCATCTCGGTCACAGGAACACCCCAAACCATTGATCCCAATGATCCTTTTTCCTATGGCATGCCGCAAAACATCCCACAACCACAACCACTAATGCTACCAGCACCACTCCCCTCAAACCCACCTCCTGTCAACACTGGGGGCAGCCCTTTCACTACCTTGCCCCCACCTCATAGGGCTACAAATCCTCCACCATCATCATTCATACCCCAACAACCGTCCCAATCCAACATCCCTCCACCATCGTCATTCATACCCCAACAACCATCCCAATCCAACATCCCTCCACCATCGTCGTTCGCATCCCAACAACCTCCCCAATCCTATGCTCCCACTAGTGCTCAACAACCTCCCTCGCAAAACATCTTAACCGCACCGTGACCTCAACAACAACCATTGGTCAATCCTCTATTCTCAACACAACCATCACAGCATCAACCGCAAGGAAATCAACCTCGGTCTTTAGCCCTGACCATATCTCCATTCCTTGCATCCATCTTATGCCCACAAGCGCAACCACCACATAACATCCCATCTTTCCCACCACAGCCGCCAACTATGCATCAACAACCACCTTATCATTACAATTATTATAATCAGCAACAATATCAACAACAACCATCCTATGTGGCCTCGCAACAGTCACATCAGCACCCCCAACATCCACAAACTAATCAACAACACCTTCCCCATACCTCCCAACAGTACGCCACCCATAACTACCCAACCAATTCATATCCCACCTCGCAACAACAACCTCTTTATCAACAAGGTCCCTTGGCATATCAACAGGGAATACTACCTCCTCATTATCCATACAACCATCCCCAAGCGCCATCTCAAAATCCACAATCGTCCTACAATCAATATCCGTCCAACACATCGGCCAATGCGGACATACTAGAAATCAAAGCTGCTCTGAAAGATCTTCAGGAAGGGACTAGCAAACAATCATTCAAGTTTGAAGATATATGTCCATATCTGTTTGATCCCTCCATCTCATTGATTCCCTTCCCCAAACATTTTGAAATGCCAAAGTTTGACAAATATAAGAGGAACAAAGATCCTAAGGCCCACTTACAGGAGTTTTACTCCCAATGTCAAGAAGTTATCCATAATGACAACTATCTCTTGCGCCTGTTTCCTCGAAGTCTGGCAAGCAACGCGCTAGGGTGGTTCATGACCCTCGAAAAGGGATCTATAAAATCTTTTGTAGACCTGTCAGAAAAGTTTGTCTCCTACTTCTCCTTCAATTTGGAGAAAGATACCGATACCTTGGATCTCCTCAAAGAGAAACAGCGTGAAGGGGAAACCTTTACCAACTACCTCCAAAGGTGGCATGCCCTAGCAAGCCGAATGAAAACCCCTTTGAAAGAAAAGGACATGGTCACCCTCTTCGTGGAGAACTCTCATCCTGACATGGCTCATAACTTTAGATTACATTGTGTCACCACTTTCGCAGAGGTAGTGGAGAAGGGACCCATCCTTGAGCATCCCCTTGTTGCTAAGGGGCACATCAAAATATATAATCAAGATAAGGAAAGGTCATTCAACGACAAGCCACATTTTTGGAACAAGAACAAAAATGCAGTAAATGATGGCATTACTGATACTAAACATGTCCACGTGGCTAACACATCCTTGAGACAGCAACAATCCATACCCAACGCCATATCTGTACCACAGGGGACACCCCGTCCTCCCCAACAGTCTAATCAAAATAACCAAGGGAACGCTAAGCGCCAGTATGCTCAACTAGGAGAACCTCTGAGCGTTGTCTTCAATAAGCTGTTACAGATCAACTATCTGATCATGTACCCTGTCACCAAGCCACTCAACGAATCTAAACCTAAGCTCGCATGGTTTAGGGAAAAATGAATATTGTGAGTTCCATAAAATCAAAGGGCACTCTTTAAATAAGTGTCAGGGTCTGAAAAACTACATCCAAGATCTCATAGATCGAGGTGATATCAAGGTTGACCCCAGTCAAGCTCTGTCGTCCAATGCTCAATTGCAGATATATCAAAACGCCTTTCCAAACCATAATCAAGGCCCGAGCACCTCCAACAGTAATCCTCAAACCAACAGCACAAATAACATGAGCTATAAGAATGTACCCCTCAACTACGAGGGTATTATTCATTACATTGAGCAGGTAGAACCTCGTGTATCCATGATACATGTCAAAGCAAAAGACCCTCAATGTGTTGTTACTACACGATGAGCCTGCATCACCGTTCCTACAGCCTCTGCACCCGCCCCATCAACTCCTGTAAGCTCTCAGTACAACATCCTTGATCACTTAAGAAAGACCCCTGCTCATATCTCCATTTTGGATTTACTTAAGTCTTCCCCTGTGCATCAAGAAATCCTCAACAGAGCCCTACAGGAAACCCATGTGCCTAATAACATTGATCCTGCATAGTTCCAAGCCTTGGTAGGACACCTAGCTTCATCTCACCAACTGCACTTCAACCAAAATTATATGCCCAACATTGATGTCAATCACAATCGCCCCTTACATATTGAAGTCGTGGTAGCCCGACATAAAATAAAAAGAGTCTTGGTAGATAATGGCTCTGCCCTCAACTTGTGCACTCTAAAATTCATAAAACAGGTGGGGTATACTCAAGCGGATTTAAGTAATCAAATCATCACAATCAAGGCTTATGATAATGCAGAAAGGAATTCAGAAGGGATCATCAATCTTCCTGTCGAAGTGGGACTGGTGGTTCAGTACATTACCTCCCATGTCCTTGATCTGGACTTGCCATATAATCTCCTCCTCGGCCATCCATGGCTCCATGCTATGCAAGCCGTCCCCTCAACCTACCATCAGTGCCTAAAGTACCCATTCAATGGACAAGAAGTCACCATCTATGCCGACCCCCAACCATTTGAATATTGTCGCGCTTTAGAAGTGTCATTTCCCCATTTACATTATTGTCCTGGGGTTGAAATGGGGGCATCCCAGTCATCATCCGCTAATCCACCATCCACTGTGATAACCACTCCATCCTCCACCACTGATCCTACAGTCACAAAGGTCCAGATCATTGAAAAAGGGTGTGGCGAGTACGAAATGCATATTGCTCTTAATGTAGTGACCATGCCACCATCACTACACGAGTATGGTCAACCTTCCCATGCTACTCCAAAAGAAGACAAGACTGTCACCTTCAGTGGTAGGAACATCCCTACCACCACTTTCAGATCCCCAAGTATCAAGATAGATGCACCAGAAGAGGACATAAGCCAATGGGTCTACCGAGAAGAACCCCAGCCGGAAACTCCTCTAAAGGAATACTTTCAAGAAAAGTACCCCTGGCCAACAAAGTTCATGGAAAAACATAACTATCAAGGTAGGGGCCTAGGAAAAGAAGAACAAGGGAGGTTGCAGCCCATTGATACGTCTTAGCTACCAAAAAACATGGGCATTAGGTAAGACAGAAAATAGAAAGGCCCTGAAACATCGTATAATGCTTCCAATAGTGTCATTGTGGACAAGGGCTTATTGGAAGACATACCCGAGGAGGAATCCATCATACGTGCGTACGATGATGTCGATCACACTGACCTGTCATCCATGTTCGAATGCCTATCCGTCTACACTATTAGCCTATCCCTTTGTCACCCTGAGCTTATTGATTGGGACCTACATAATAGCACACCTGTCAGTATGTCTGCGGATACATATGTCAACCTTATGGGATTGGCGGAGGATGAACACTCCAGTCGTAAAAATAAGAATAAGAAAAGTAACAAGTGGTCATCTAGTGAAAACCTCCCTGAGGCACTTCTTGACCTTGAAAAAGTAAAAATAAAGGATGCATTTAATGTTGAAAACCTCGAAGAGGCATTGGAAGATGGAGATGTTCATCTTCCCCTTATGGGAACTCAGTTATCCACCCGATCATCTATTCTGATTGAAGAGACTCAAAAAGTCAATCTCGGAACTGCTGAAAGTCCTAAAATCACCTATGTAGCTAAGTCACTCTCAGAGCAAGAGTATCTGGTCATCGTGCAGCTACTCCAAGAGGGAATCATTAACTTTGCTTGGTCATACTCAGACATGCCAGGCTTAGACCCCGCCTTAGTGGTTCATCACTTAGACATTCACCCAGACGCCAAGCCTGTCAAACAAAAGCTCCGCAAGATGCATCCGCAGGTCACATTATTAGTCAAGAAAGGAATTGGAGAAGTTACTAGAAGCGGGTTTTATCAGACCAATTGACTACTCTAAGTGGATCTCCAATATAGTACCAGTTGCCAAACCAAATGGAGACATTGGCGTGCCACGGACTTGGGGATGTAACAATGCACGCCCAAAGATGGCTTCCCCACGCTAACACATTGACATGTTGAATTAGAGCTGGCCAATGAGGACATGAGATGTTATCCCTTGGATGGATTCTCTAGAGTATAACCAAATCCAGATAGCACCTAAGGATCAACATAAGGCCATGTCACAACACCTTGGGGCACTTTTTGTTACAATGTTATGCCCTTTGTCTCAAAAATGCAAGGGCAACATATCAGAGGGCAATGACAGTCATCTTCCATGACCTCATACACATCATCATGGAGGACTATGTCGACGACCTATTAGGAAAATCCAGAACACGAGCAGAACATCCTGCCATCCTGAAAAAGATATTTGAACGGTTAGAACACTACAAGTTGCGGCTAAATCCAAAAAAGTGTGTCTTTGGGGTCACGTCAGGGAAGTTGTTGGGTTTCATAGTCTCTCGCAAGGGCATTGAGGTTGATCCCGCCAAGGTAAAAGCTATCCTTGACATGCCACCTCCACATAATCTCAAACAGTTAAGAAGCCTCCAGGGGAAGATGCAGTCCATCCGTCGGTTCATAGCCCAGCTGGCAGACAAGTGTCAACCATTCACTCATCTTTTTAAAAAAGATTCCACCTTCCGATGGAACCAACAGTGTCAGATGGGCTTCAATAAAATTAAGGAATATTTAGCTCATCCACCGATATTGATGCCACCTATTCCCGGCAAACCCCTCTTGCTTTACATCTCTGCCACTTCAGTCGCGCTGGGGGCATTGTTGGCACAACATGATGAGTTGTGGAAAGAGAGGGAAATCTACTACATCAGTCAGACATTGGTTGGCTATGAGCTAAACTACTCCCCCATGGAAAAATCCTGCCTTGCACTCATCTTCAACACCCAGAAGCTTCAACATTACATGCTTAGCCATCCAGTTAAATTAATTGCCAAAATCGATCCATTGAAGTATCTGTTATCTAGAACCACTCTGACTAGCCGCATGGCTAACTGGGTCATGCTCCTTGGTGAATTCAACATAGAATATGTGGACCGCAAGGCTATTAAAGGATAGATAATTGCAGATCAGTTAGCAGAGGCTTCTTTAGTTGATACTCATCCGTTGATCATAGAATTCACTGATGAAGAAGTCCTCTCTGTTGATGAGACCCCCACGTGGACACTGTATTTTGATGGATCATATACACACAATGAATCAGGGGCAGGAATTTTATTAGTTACCCCTCAGGTTGACTACATTCCAAAGTCATTCAGGATATCATTCCCATGTACCAACAATATGGCAGAATACGAAGCTATCCTCACATGCCTCAAAATTGCAAAACAGTGGCACATAACCCAATTGAAAGTCTTTGGTGATTCTTTGCTAGTCATTAGACAAGTTAATGATGAGTTCCTAACCAAGGATGATAAGTTGTTACCCTACAAGCACATGGTGGATGATTTCAAGAAGTATTTCACCTCTATAAAATTGAACATATTCCCAGGGTACAAAACAAAGCAGTTGATGAAATGGCCACTATTGGCTCCCTACTGTACATGCCCAATGACCGCACAGAGTGTGAATTTCTTGTAGAAAAACTTTTAATCCCAGCATATGATATCCCCGAGATTGATATGGTGTGTGACATTATGGGTCCCACTTCCCCATGGTACCAAGACATCTACACCTACCTCCATGATAACATTATACCCCCAGATCTTACACGTAATCAATGCAAATCCTTCATTCATCGCTCTTCCTAATACGTCATCGTCGGTGATACGCTTTATCGTCGCGGGTATGATGGAATCCTCCTTAGATTTCTGAATGACACCGAAGCCCGTGCCACACTAACAGAGGTACATGGCGGTGTTTGTGGAGCACATTCAAATGGTATGGCTCTGGCCAAAAGGATCCTACGAGCTAGATATTATTGGCCTACATTGGAACATGATGCTTGCGAGTTTGTGAAGAAGTGTCTTCCATGCCAACAACATGCAGATTTAATTCACGCCCCAGCACAAGATCTTCAGCCCCTCCTGGCACCATGGCCATTTTCTCAATGGGGTTTCGACTTGATTGGCAAGATTTACCCACCATCATCCGACGGCCACACATTCATAATTACCGCCACTGAGTATTTCACCAAGTGGGTGGAGGCAATGCCCCTTTCACAAATCACCAGCATTCAGATTTCCAAATTCATCCTTTACCATATTCTCTACAAATATGGTATCCCGTCCACCATCCTCTCCAACAACGGAAAGCCCTTCAAAAACCAAGCCATGAAACACCTCTGTGACACCTTCCATATCCAGCACCGTTGGTCAACGCCTTATTACCCTCAGGGTAATGGTCAGGCAGAAGCGACCAACAAAACCCTTATCCATATTCTCAAAAAGGTTGTCAATACCACTGGGTGAGATTGGCACCTCCATATTCATCCTGCCCTCTGGGCATATCGCACATCCATCTACACCCCGACAGGCACCACCCCCTACTCTTTAGTGTACAGTGTTGAAGCCGTCTTGCCAATCGAAGTTGAACTTCCATCATTGAGAATCTCTCTGAAGAACCTTATCAACAAAGAGGATGCTCGTGTTGCACGGCTTGCACAGCTGGAATTACTAGATGAACGAAGAATAAAACCCTATGATCATCTGCAAGCATACCAAAATTTCCTCAAACGTAATTACAACAAGAAGGTTCGTCCTCAGCAATTCCAGGTGGGCGAGCTTGTTCTTAAGGAGAACCAGCGCACTCAGCAAGACCGAGACAAGAAAGGAAAATTTGAGGCAAATTGGTTGGGACCCTATATTATAGCCACCAAATATGGATCTGGGGCATACAGGTTGACTACTCTTGAAGGAGAACCCCTTGACGAGCCCATCAATATCATGCATCTCAAGAAGTTCTATGCCTAAATCTGCTCGATTACCCCACCTAATCAAAAAATCCAAAAATAGTTAAGAGAAATAAATCTGTCCTATGGTGAAAACCACCTCTTGGTGGCACCTTGGATAAGTGTGGATGGTGAAAACCTGGTAATAGGCGTCATCCATAGAGGGCTTAATCATTATCTACCTGACATCCTAGTTATTTTATCCTTCATCCACACTATTGTCCTCACCCATCTCATCCTAAGCTGCTTGGTAAATATTGATTGAGGATTGGACGACCCATCTAGCCTATCCCCCATTCCTAAGCTTTCTGGTATCCCACTCTGAGCTTACGTCATTCATTCCCTTCGTTGTTATGTTCATGTCATCAGGTAGGATCATCCATCGTGTCGGTCTTCACCTAGGTCCCATCTTGTCATGTCCGTCAGTTGAACTACATTGCACTGTCACGTAGGCAAGGTTGATCATTTGATTCACCCCCAGGGCATTTGTCCTTCATCATCGGTTACCATTTGTCTTCTTTTCACTTTATCCATGGTATTTTCTGGAACTACGAGGGCTCTACACTTTCACGTAGGCAAGGCTAATCTATGATCGGCCCCCGAGCCCCTAGGTCTGTAGGTTATGTTGGTCTTTTGTGCTTCGTCATCAAGCTATGCCCACATCTAACCGGTTCTTAATAAACAAAATTCCCTCATGTTATGAGATCTTGTCCCTAGGTAACATCCTGCGTCAACTGGGTCATCCTAATTTTGCATCCATCTTTGGTCTCAACAGGATGAATCCTTCCTAGCAAACCTCGTCAAACACATCCATCACCTTGATCCTATGGCAAAGGACCTGTTGTCTTGATTATGATCTTTTGATGCTTTTGAATTTTGTTTTTCATTTTGGGTTCCTTCCCATCACTTTTCAGGGTCGCCTTGGTCCACCATACCATGGCATGCCTTGACCTGCTGACATGGGGGCATACCTTGATCGTTTGTTTTGACTGTTTTCTTCTCAGCTATCCCTCGTAAGACCCACTGAGATCTCTAAGGTCTTGTGTTACGTTGGGACAACTTCGTGTGTTTGTGGTTATCTCAACACTAGGCCCGACCGAGGTCATCGCGACATCGGGGTGTTGGGATAACCTCCTTGTTTGTTGTATTTTTTTTATGCGTAGAGTACTCGTTTGCCTTGATCTTCCATATCAAGGTACTTGGTACCCTACGCTATAGTAAAAATCAATGCTCCAAAGATGGAAAAATCTCATTTTCACTGCATTTTTACCACTTTGCATGCACCCTTCATTTCCATCATGACCATCACTTATGATTTCAGTTGTGCAAGTACTCTCGTTCTTTTTCCTCTTAAGTCCTCCTCCTCTCAGGATATTAATCATTTTTTTTGCAAATGCACTCTTCCATACGCCCATCGCCTATCCACATTCTCACAACGGTCTTTATTGACACTTAGGTGCATTATAAACATTTACCTTTCGCACCCATCATCATAAATCATATAAACATGCGTAAATCGTCCATCCACATGTGCATCCATACATCATAAATCATACAAACATTTACATAGATCATAAACAACTGTGCATCCATACATCATAAACCATACATAATTATACATTTTCATAAACAACTGTGCATCCATACATCATAAATCATAGAAACATTTACATAGACCATCCACATGTGCATCCATACATCATAATCATAATAATATACATGTGCATCCATACATCATAATCATAATAACATACATGTGCATCCATACATCATAATCATAATAAGATACATGTACATCCATAAAATTTAATCATAAAAGCGTAGACCATCCATCCATATAAACATGTGTATATATATGAAACCACATCATGAATCATCTCATATAGCCACATAAAAAGGAAATATCATGCATAATGTCAATAAAGGCCATCGCATAATCAAAATAATAAACATCCTATCATAATACAATACATCTCCATCCTATATCACCTCATAAGATACAAAATTCAGAGATGTGGATCACCTCTACCCTCTGGCGACATGAACAATCCATCCATCCTATATCTGCCCACTCTACTATGAGTTGCCCACATCTGATCTCTGCGGAGAGTCGGGCACTAGCCCTCTGTGCACTGGAGTCCCCTAATACTCACGGGTGGGAGTCCCCTGGTAACTACCGTATGGAGACGGAGTCCGCCAACAGTCACTGAAACCCCTCGTGCATGTTCCTAATGACTGGGACAGCCCTGGTGGCTGTGGAGCCTGACTGACATAGCACGCTGTGCGCTGCACTGGATCTGGAACAACCTGCTCATATACCCCCCTCCAATAGCTCGCCTGCTGCATAAACTCATACCTCTACCTAGCTATCAGTCTCACGATATTCTGCTCATGCCTATACCAATCTCGATCAGCACTAATAGCCCACCGCTCTCGTACCCAGGCCTCTTGAGCTAGTATCAATTGTTGTATCTGCT
>VDFB02143239.1:0-22612 GCA_007258455.2 Sequoia sempervirens | reverse complement strand
AGGTTCTCAATCCTATGGGGCTTGACATGAAAGGACTCTATAGGTGCTCGGTCCTTAAAAGTTTGATACAAAAGAACCTTATAGTTTCTCAGTTTTTTAAGGAAAGCTTGACGAGGTGCTCAATCTTGCAAGGAAAGCTTGATAGTGAAAGTGGCTTTATGTAGGTGCTCGGTCCTACAAAGAAACATGTTAGGTGATCCCACAATACTAGTTTACAATTTTTGGCCAAATTGGACACTGAACTGAATTTTTCTAACTAAATCTTCACTTTCGGGCACCTATAGCAACTAAACTGTGAGGATTTTGAAGATGATGCAAACTAGTGATTTGTGACATTTTTTTTGTAGATTCTAAATATATATTTTTCAATTTTTTTGGAATCAGATTGCACTTCTTTTTCCATCTCCTTCAAAAACTAGTTGTTTTTAGTAAACACCATTTTAAGGGGTGACGCTCACCGTATAACACAATTTTTTTTTCCCATGAAGGATAAAATTCTATATTATTTTTAATTTATATTTGTAACTATGATATCTAGCACTTCCAATTGGCTTCATAGTGTTTTATTGAATATTTTTTCCTTAATCAAGTTTCAAAGTCAAACCAATTACAATTCAGAAATAGGCGGAATGTATAACACAACATTTTTTGTATGTATTGAAATTCAATTTATTTCTGTTGGATCAAGGACTTCAACATCTGGTGCAATGATATTTTTCAATTTCTTTTTTAATAATCTTGTATTTTTCCACATGTGTAGAACAAAGAGTTTGATTTTTGGTGAAAAACCTACATTCACAAGAAATAAAAAATAAATATAATAATTAAATTAAATTTATTTAAAATTATAATTTTTGGGAAGCTTATAATAAGGACTACATACTTAAAAAAAAAAAAATTAAATTAATTCATTTGATCCCCCAAAAGGTAAATAAAAAGTGGTATTTTGTCAGCATTTTGATAGGTGTAAAGGGGACTCTGTTATAGGTATGGTTTGAAACTAGCAGGGTTCTATCCAAGGGGGTTTAATATAAGGTAGTTTGATCAAACCCTCTTCAATTGGAATGCTTTAAATGGAACTTTTTAAGGATTAAATCATTATATTTTCTAAAAATATGCGATTTTAGCAAAAATCAAAATCTCCCAAAAATTGTAAACCAACTTTGTGGGATCACCCATTAAGCTGTAGACAAAACATGTTAGGTAGGAAAGTCCAAAATAGATAGATACATCATAGAGAAAGTGATTGAAGGAGAAGTTTTCAAAGGGATCCCTTCGGGAACCCTTTAAAACATCAAGGGGCCCACTCAAGGGGACACTCTAATTTGAAAAGTGCTATATTTTGCAAAAATGATTCTATCATTAAGGAATCCTTTTGAAATATCTCTTTCATCAAGGAATCCAATAAAAATAATGCTCCTTCTCAAAGGATATTTTTTAGACTTCTTCATTAGAAAAAGTACTCCCTTTTTGAAGGAATTTTTTTAGATTCTTTTGCTATGAATTTCTTTTTGAAAGAAAAATTTCACTAAAGTGGCCTTATTGAGGTATGCACTTTTGAAAAATGAAAAATTTTCAGTAAGAGATTCATTGGCCATTGAATTCAACTTATTAAAAAAGAGAGAAGTATGGTAGACTCTCCTTAGGATGGTACATGCAAAGTGGAGAAGCATGTGGCATCCTAAGGAGATAAAGAGGAAGTAGAGATGTTTTGGTCCACAATATATAGTGAGATGTAAGCATGGAAATGTTGTCACACACATGAGGGACAAAAAATAAGCACTGTAACATCACTAAGCAGATAGAGAGAGACAAATGAAGACAAAGAGAAGAGACAAGAAAAAAAATAAAATTAAGAGATAGGGGGATTTGGGAGTTTGGGGTCAGATCTGTTCATATATATAAATAGTTATCACATGGTATATGAACAAACAATCATCAACCCTCAAATTTCCTAGATCATGTAGAAGAGCACACGAAGAAAAAATGAAAAAAAAAATTTGGCTCAACATGGAAGAGGGCCTAAATGCCCCCAATGCTTTCCATCATCCCCAATTGTAAAAAAAAAAAGTTAATATATAGAAGAATGATAAAACATATAGATGAATTTCATGACAAATTTTCTAGGCCTATATCCAAGAACCTATAAGTGTAGCAAAGGTTGCTAGGAAGGACCACAAATACATAAATACAAGCATGGGGGGAACACAACACACACAAATATAATCTATAAGTGTAGACATGAAAAATATCCTAATCAACTAACTTAGATTCTTCTTTAATCACCCCTTTATTTACCATTTAATTAATTCATCTTAATTCCTCTGTTAATCAATCAAACATATTTAAATCATTATCCTCTTTTGATTAAACAAATCATTATTTTTTTTAATCCTAAAGTTCATCTTTAATTAAATAAACCAATCTTATTTAATTAATCTCTAAAGTCCTCCATTTAAATTAAATAAATTCATCTTTAACACTAACATCATCCCCTTTAGTTAAATAAATCAAAATATTTATTTAATTAAGTCTAAATCATTTTCCATCTCCTTTTGATTTATTTTAATCCATAAATCTAAGTCAAAAATTCAAATCACCTAATCTTCACTTAAGTTTTTGATAAAGGAAAAAAAAGGTTTTACAGGGACCTGAAACAACAAAGTATACATAAAATAAAAATATTAAGCGTTAATGAATCCAAAACAAAAAGGTTGTAGAAAGAAAAGAGCCAAGAAAGCACAACAACCCCCAGCCCAAAGCTAGCAATGGCCACCAAAAAAAACCCAACCAAAAAAAACCAGCAATAGAAACAACCCACAACTATCCTAAGGAGTTTAGAGCATCAACAACCTCAACTTCAAGATTTTGCATGTCTTAGGAACACTTTTTTAGAGCCTGAACCATCTAGGGCATAGGAGGCGCCTACCTCTTCAAATTAGCTCTCATTCTCTTCGAAATTCCAGCATCCTCAATCCTGCTTTTGTCCTTTTCAACTTCTAAATCCACAATCAAAGATCCTTGTTGTGTGTTTTCTAGTTTCTCAGTCATCACATTGATGATAGTGGTGTTATGTTTTTCCATTTTGTTGTTGTGCTCCATAATAGTTTTCATGGTGTCTTTTATTTTACCAATTTCTGCTTCCAGGCACTTAACCTTACCTTCATTATCCTCATCCTCCATCCTCATTTTATCCTCATTTCTCCTGCCCTCTGTAGTATTAGGGGAGCTAACATTAACTTCCAAATCCTTCAGCTTGCTATTGAGGGCCCTATTTTTGAGGTTAAGGTCCTTAATTTCATGGAATGCCCACTTCATAATTCTGAAGAAATCAATGGCACCATTTCTAGCGATAGCCAAGATATCCCTAGGAAACTCATGGTCTTGCTTAAAATAATTAACTTCAGGGTTAAGATCACTAGGGAATCTAGGTTTGTTTTCTCTATCTATGGCAAGATAGGATGAGAAAGAATCTTTGTTGGCATCAAAGACCTTAGAATTATCCTCCAAGGCATCCTTAGAATAAGAGACCAATTTATGAGTAGGGGAACCCTTTTGAATGGACTTCTCTTTCATAACAGAGCTACTAGGGTTTTTGACAGTGCTTGATTTCTTAAGCAGGGGTTTACACTATAGGGTTTTCTTACCAGAATTGATAGGGGAAGGAGAATCTTCTTCAATTTGCTCAATGTCAAGCTTGTTTTTACCTCCGACACGCTATTATCGATGTCATCATCTTTAGAGGATGAAGCGGAGATAGGGTTGGATAAGGCTGACACATTTTGAAAATGTTCATAAATAAGCCTAATAAGGATAGTATGCAAAATTGGGAACTTCTTAGGATTCTTCTTATGATCTTCTAGGCTATTACTCATGGAACAATACAACTAGTAAGGAAATGAAACCCTAACCTTGTGAAAGAAGTGGTTGAGAAAGGAAAAGTGGTAGTTGTAGACCCTGGTGAATCTACCATCTAGGGTAATGTATTCCATGATGATTTTGAGCACTTTTCTCCATAACGACTTAATCAAATCAGCTTCAAAGTAGTTGTTGGAGACTTTAATCAGCTTAGTCTTCTCCTTATCTTTCCTAAGGAATCTAATAACCGCCTCATCAGAGAAATTTCTATCATGAAAGAACTTCATTCCATCTGTTAACATGCTAGTCACTTCCCCTATCAGTTTCTTGTCTGCCTTAACCTTCCTCTTGAATAGAATTATTTCTCTATTCTTCTAGTTTTTCTCAAAGTATTCAGTGGCCTTCAGATCAGGCCCATGAAGCTTTTCAATGAAGGGAAGCAGCCTACCTCTTTCAACTTGTCTCCATACCTTCGGGTTCCTCTTATGCATTTCATAGCTCTTTGGCTCCACCCTTTTCCTATCTCCTCCCATTTTCGCAAGCACCTCCTTGAAATATCTACTAGAGCCAGAGTCCTCACATAAAATGTTGTAGCTGAACCAAAGATCCCACAAAACATGCCACTTCTTATTGCCACTTAAGATAATAAACAAAAACCCATCAAATCTAATGATGTTGATGTACTTGACCCTGCTCTCCTTCATCATCAAAAAAATTTGTTGCTTTCCCATGTGTAATATCATATTCAAAGAAGGCCCTTGTGTCAGCAACTAGACCCCTGAGGTTCTACCACATGACCAACCCCTTCTATTTAAACCCCCTCATTAGAAAAAAAATGGGCCACGTTGTTGGCTTCCCTAAAAGCATGAGATACTTTTACTTTATCAAATTTAGCTAAAAGGGATTTAGCATCTTTCATCTAGCTCTTGATAGTCCATGAGGGAGGGGACTTTCCTAGGAGGCAATCAATAATATTTTTTGAGTCTACTTCAAGCCATGAACTTTTAAAATTTAGACTAAACACTAAGTTAATCACTTGAAAGGATCCAATAGCTTCATCCACATGGTTAGTTTGAGATTCAAGGGAGATTGCCACTGCTGCTAAAAAATTTCCATTTGAGTCCCTAATCACACCTCCACTTCCAACCAACCTTAGGTTTCCCTTAGCCGTGCCATCGAAGTTCGCTTTAATCCAACCACTTAGTGGAAAACTCTAGCACACCCCTTTCCTATCTTTTTTAGCTAGTTTAGAATCCCTTGACACATTATTTTTAATCTTCCACTCCTTAGTTATCTTTAAGTTGTACGGAGAGCACACCACAGCCTCTAGTTTATTCTCTTGCTGAGGAATTATATTAAATTTTTCCACAATTAGCCTAAAGATTTTTTCAAACACATTGTTCTCCAAAGTTTCCTTGTCCCTGAAGAGTTTATTATTTCATTTCTTCCACACACCCCAAGCTATATAAGGGAAAGTGAAAGCCCATAATCTTTGAATAAAAGGATTCAGAGAAGGAGCTTTCCATTGAGAGAAAAAGACTTTGATAGAATGAGGAAACACCCATGAAATTTTCCAGAGAGCCAACAACTTACCCCATTTAGCAACAATAAATGAATAGTGGAGAAACAAGTGATTTATAGACTTTTCACCATTCTTGAAAAGATAGCATCTATTAGGTATCTGGAAACCACGCTTGCAAAGATTGTCAACCGTAAGCACTTTATTTTGAAGAAGGGTCCGAAAAAAAATATTGACTTTAGGGGTCAGACTTTTTATCCATGCTCTAGTCTAGAAAGGAGAGGGGCCTTGAGATAGGGACAACAAAGAGACAGTGGAAGAAACAAAGTAGTTTCCTTATGGGTTATCAGTCCAAACTAAAAGGTCATCCTATTGATTCGAACCCATCCTTATAGCCATCAGTGATGAGTGAATTAGGGAAAGCTTTGGGATAAGCTGACATAAGTCCACCCAACCCCCATCATGTGAATAGTCCTTAACTTGAGTACCAAAAGTCATTTTGAAAATTTCAGCCCACCTGTTGAACCTTTCATTGTTAATTAGGGGATCATTTAGTAACCATCTATCCTCCCAGAACCTAGCTTGATTTTCACTTCTTATATTCCACCCAACACCTAAGTCAATAATCTTTCTCCTTGTAATCATATCATTCCAGCAAGCTAATCCATGGGGCGGAGAGGGAGAATCCAGCAGGGCCTTAAGGGATCCACAATAAGCCATATATTTACTTTTTAAAATGTCTCTCCATTCCCCATAAGACGAAAGATACCTCCAAATCCACTTACCAAGAAGTCTCCTATTCATCATTCTGATCTTTCTTATACCCAATCCTCCCATCTAATAAGAGGCATTCTCTTTCTTTCTTCAACCCCTAGCCAAATAAATCTGTTTTGAATTTTTTCAATAGAATCCACAAATTTAGCAAGGATTTTGAAAAGACTTAAGGTGTAAATTGAAAGGCTCTTAAGAGAAGCTTTGAGGAGTTGGATTTTTCCTACTTGACTAAGAAGAGATCCTTTCCATCCAGCGAGATTTTTGTTGAACCTATCAACCAACAAACTCCAAAATGAGTCGGGAGCTTTTAGGCCTAAGGGCAATCCAAGATAAATAGAAGCTAAGGAATCCACTCTACATCCAAGGATTGTAGCTATCTTGACCTTTCTGTGATCAAGGGTGTTAAAAAAGAAAGAGATTTTTTTTGTCTATTGACCAATTGACCAGAATCCCTCTCATACTCGTCCAAAATTCTTTTCAGATTCTTAGCTTCAGTCATAGTAGATATCCCCATCAGCATGGTTTCATCAACAAATTGTTGATGTGAGAAAATCATATTACTAGAAGAGGGCCTTAGTCCCACCAGAGACCCCTGATCAATCAGTCTTTTTAGGTTTCTCCCAAGACATTCAACCATAATAGTAAACAAGATGGGGGAGATTGGATCTCCCTTTCTTAAACCTCTTGAATTCTAAAATAAATGTGAAGGGGATCCATTCACAATAATAGAAATAGAGACTATTGAAATAAGTTGATCCACCATCTAAAGGACTTTCTTACTAAATCCAAACACCCTCATGATTTTGAATAAGAATTTCCAATCCACACAGTCATAGGCTTTCAAAATATCCAGCTTAAGGAGAAAGCCTTTAGTTTTGGATTCCACAATGGAATGGATATTCTCATGGATAGTGACAATAGAATCAAGGATCTGCCTTCCAAGAACAAAGCCATTTTGTTGGGGGCAGATCAATGAAGGTTGGATTATGAGAAGCCTAGATGTCAAAACCTTTGAAATGATTTTGTAGAAAGAATTACAAATTCTTATAGGCCTAAAGGCTTCAAACTCCGCCGCTCTAGGTTTCTTGGGAACAAGGACCAAAAAGGTAGCATTTAGTTCCTTTAAGAGAATTCTTGATCCAAAGAACTCTTTGACAACATTCACAAGATCCTCTTCAACAATCTCCTAGAACCATTGAAAGAAGAACATGGGAAACCCATCTGGGCCAAGGGCCTTGTTCCCTTCAAAGGAAAAAATGACTTTTTTAATTGAACCCTAGAAGGAATAGCAGCAAGCTTGGTATTATCTTCCTCCTCAACTAAATTAGGGATGGCCTCTAAAAGGTAATCTTGCTCTTCATAGATGATTCCTCCACTCCCTGAGAGGAGATTATTATAGAAAGGGATAGTTCTTGGCTTCTAATGTCATCCTCCTCCTCAAATTGATTGCCATTACTTTCAATGTGAGAGATTCTATTGGCAGCCTTGTGTTTTGAAGCAAATAGATGAAAATATCTAGTGTTTTTATCTCTAGCAAAAAGCCATAGAACTGTAGATCTCTATCTCCAAAAGTCCTCCTCTCTGGCTATAATTTCATGCATTTTCACAAGCAACTCATTTTATTTTTCCCTATTATCATCAATATATCCTTCCCTCTGGATTTTATCCTAAACCTTTGCCAACTCCATTTGAAGCTCATATTTGATTCCAAAAATGTTACCAAAGGTATCTTTTTTCCATCTTATTTTACATTTAACTTCCCTCAATTTCTTAGCTACCCTAAACATGGTAGTCCCAGGGATAGCAATATTCCACCATTTCCTTATTTCCTCAAATATCTGAGGATGGGAAAGCCACCTTCATTCAAATCTAAAGGGAAATTTCCTCTTCCCCTTTAATGGATCTGCCCCAAAACTTATAGGAAAGTGGTCAAAACCCACCCTAGAAAGAGATTTTAAAGAACAATAATAGTTTAAAAACCATTGGCCTGAAATTAACATTTTGTCTAACCTTACTTGGATCAAGTCCTTACCAGTTCTTTGATTCAACCAAGTAAAGGCGGCTCCCTACAAATCCAAATCAATCAGTGCCTGGTTATTCATCAAATCCAAAAGGTCCATTCTACTTTCCATATTAACCTAGGAACCTCCGAACTTCTCATCATCCTGAAGAGGGGTATTACAGTCTCCCATAACAACCCATGAATCATTATTAAAAATCCTGCGAAAGGAAATAAGCTCCTTCCAAAACAACTTTCTTGCTCCTTTCCCATTAGGGGCATATATATGTTAGACTAAATCAAGCAAAAATTGTCTCTGATATGGCTAAATTTGTCAGCCACATAATTAGTGCTCTCTAGCAATGGTTCCCCTTTAATGAGATTTTAGTTCCAAAATGTGACAATTCCTCCTGAGGCACCTTCTAAGTTGTTTCCATGGACACCACAAAATTGAAACATCTTAATCTTTTCGACCTTCTCCTTAGGCATTTTGGATTCTTGGAACATTAAAATAGCAAGTCTATGGTCCCTAACAAAATTGTGTAGCACATCCTTCTTATGGAGGCTATTTAATCCCCTAATATTCCATGAAATGATCTTCATGTCTTACCAAGTGATTGGAGAATCTCAGGGATGGTTTTTTGGACACCATCCACAATATCCTAAAAACTCCCATGCTCCCTCAACCACTTTACATATTTTCTTCCTTGGTTTCTCTTAATAGTTCCACATTCTACCTTAGCTCTAGTTTTAGTAGAGACTCCACTCGGGGTATTCTGCTATTTCTTCTTCTTCTTCTTTTTCTTGGACAAAGAGTTGGAATCATCTTTATCTATTTCTTGGATTTCCAACTCTCTCCCTAATTCCCAATCCTTATCAGACATCCTCCTTTGATCCAAGGGAAGGGTGTGCATTAATCTGTTGTTACACTGGGTCAAATTTTCACTTGAGAACTCTTGAGTCAGACTCATGTTCTCAAAGGTGTCCTTGACATAATCCAAAGAGATAGCAGTTCTCAGAATCTAAAAAGATTCCATGCTAGAGGGGATGCCTCCTCTAGAAGCAAAAGGAGGAAGAGAAAACAAAGTCCAACGTTAATCCCTAAATAGGAATATCATCCAAACCTGCTCCCCCATGGGTGTGTGCAAGAAGTTGAGTCCACTTTTTGGCCAAAAAGTGGAAGTGTTTTCCCTGATTTTCAGTATTTGACACCTTTGACCTTAAAATTTGAAGCACTTAGAGATGAAATCTTTAAAAAGTCACTAATCATAAAATGTAGTGCTCAGAGTCTAGTTTCCAAATATGTAATTTATTTCAATACCTAGATTGTACAAATTGAGTTTTAATAGGCATTTCTAAAAACCACTGTTTAAAAGTCATTTTTTTTTACCATACCATGCACATGTACGACATCCATATTTTGACTTGAATTATCGTATTTTTCTAAATCCTTTTGGGAAAAGTTTTATGACTCACTGAAGCTTGCTCTTGATATTTTTTTGTAATTTTTTATTGAATATTATTTTTTTGTTAATTTTTTATTAGGCAGATTTGTCATTTTGAAAAATCATCATGTACGACATGCATAAGATGACCTAAACTTATCATTTTCTGAAGTTTTCTCTTGTGCAATCCATTTGTCAAAATGTTATGTTGATCAAAAGTTATTAAAATAGTAAAAAAATCTGATATTAAAAGTTTATGGACCAATTTTATTAGAAATTAATTGAAAAATAGAAAAAATAATTCAATTGCAAAACAAATTACATATTTAGAATCTACATTGTTTGATCTAAAATGGGTTTTAATTTCGTCAGAAAATTTTGGAAAAAAGGTCGTCAGCCATATGTCCAAAGTCGGTATTTTTCTTTGACATTGTTAGGGCCTTCAACTTGCAGGTCAAACCAGGTTGAAGGCTTAGGTTCAGACTTTCAATGCTTTTCTCGAACCAAAACTGCAAAACCCCACCATGTAAAAACAAAATTCAAATTTAGTAAAAAATGGGATCCCGCTTATTAATAAACGATCCCGCGGCTATAATCGTGGATCCCATTCCCATTGAACATTCTCACCATTGTAGCAATAGGATCCCGCTTTATAAAATCCGTGATCCCATTGCCTTTACAACGCTCGACATTATCGTCGGGTGAACCAGATCCTACTTTTATTAATAAATGGGATCCTTGTTTTGTAATCGATCCAATGATAACAAGGTGATCTCGCTTTATTTTATTTTAAAACACCACCATCACAAGTTTACAACTTCCTTACAACTCATGTACGGCCGAGCACTAAAATGAATTATTTTCATAAGCATACTTAGCTGTGGTCAATTTGATTTTTGGTTGATTTTATCAAAGTGAGCATAATTCGCCACCATTTTTAAAGGAATTTGCAATATGGATTGAATTTTTCAAAGGAAGTAATAAGAAACAATTCCTTTAAAGTGGAATGTGTAGCTTTTCACTTTGTTTTGAGGAACACAAAGAGGTGTTAATTCGTTTGAGAATAGGTACTAACTTCCAATTTGGATTTCTAACATTTGAAGTATTTCACTAGTAACATTCATTTGTGCTTGATAATTTTATAATTATGGGAGATAAATTTCACAATAAGAGAAGAAAGACATTGACTCCTCAAGAAGTTGAAGCAAATAAAGAAAAAGAGAGACAAAGACAAAGAGAAAGAAGAATGAGAATAAAATCAATGAACGATGGTGGAGCAACCAATTCAACAACTATTAAAGATGAAAACATTGAAGATACCATAGTTGTAGATGAAGCTAATTTGCAAGGAGTCAATTTGGATAAGAATATGATTATACAAACAAGTCCTACTATGTCTTCAAATCCCTCTTTGAATGCTATGGAGAATGTTTCAATATGCACAAATCCAGGTACGTCTTCAAATCCACATGTTAGTGAAATGGTAAATTTGTATGTAGAAGATTTACAAGATGCTGGATATAATGATGTTGACATTGACTATATTCAAAGAGATGAAACTTTTATAGAATTTGTTGAAAACAAAAAAGAAAAATCTTTTGTTGCAAATGAAAATCAAAATGATCATTTTCTTGAAAATGAAAACAAAACCTATATTTCTTTGATGAAAATGGAAAACAAAAAATTGAAAACCGTTTTGTTGATGAAAATGAAAATGAGAACCGTTTTGTTAATGAAAATGAAGATGAAAATGAAAATGAAAACCATTTTGTTGATGAAAATGAAAATGAAAACCATTTTTTTGATGAAAATGAAGATGAAAATGTAAATGTAAATGAAGATGAATATGAAAATGAAGATGAAAATCTAGAATGTGATGTTGAATTTAATGAAAATACTTTTCTTAAAATTAGAAGTGGTGTTTTCGATAATCTTCCTGATCAAATTTCTTGGAGGCAAATAAGAACACATGCGAATAGAATATACACCAAATTCTTTTATCGTAAAAAATTTGCATTTCAATGTCAACTAATGATGCAATTGATGAGAATGCAAAAAATTAGGAAAGTAATGAAAAGGCTAGGCTTTTATGTTAAACCAAAAAGAAAAGATTAATCATTAAAACATGTTATGTCTACTATTGCTAGTGCCATTCAATCTATTGGGAAAAATAGTCTATCTAAAGATAAAAACATAGCAAGAAGAGCTATAACTACTGCTATAATTAATAAAACAACTTTGAATGAAAGAATGGTAAGCAATATTAGTGAAGTTTTAAAAATGCATCCTAAAACATTACTAGGAGTAGCAAAAAGAAGAGAAAGTATAGAAAATGATCCTATCAATAAATGTTGGAGTTTCAGTGGACGACTACCGAGGTCTGATATAAAATTGAATGTTGAAATTAAATCTTTGATCAAAAAATATTGGCGTGATAATACTAGGGTTTCATCTAATGCTAGAGATGTTTTAAAATTAAGGGTGGGGTCCAAAGTTCACGATCCTCACCCAAAACACCTATTAGATACAACACAACTAAATTTTATTGAAAATTTTGTGGTGATTTAGTGTTACCTGGTAATATTGAAATAATTCAAAGGTCTTTTGAAAAATGTAAAACCTGGTATGTAAAAATTAATAAACAACAAATATCTTGCTGCTGTAAAATGTATGTTCAATTTTGTTATTTTTATGATGTTTCTCGACATATAATGCTTGTAATTCCTTGCATTCTAACATGATTAAACAGATTATGGTATTAACTCCCACTGGCAAGAGAGTTTTATTTCAGGTTTGTTTTAGAAAAAATCTAATGATAGATTATTTTATTTAAGTTCTTGGTATTTCCTCGTGATGGGTAATGCATTAACTCCATGGAATCTTTCATTTTAAGAATTTTTTTGCATGAAAGTGTTGATCATGATTTTGGACAACAATTAGTAGATTTCAAAAGATTTAAGAATGTTCACTATTCTTTAAAAGATGGAAAATAGGAAAGCATTGTGATTTAGTTACAGAAAAAGTTAGTGTGCATGCATTTTATGAGTGAATTTAATAATAAAATTGTACCAAAATATGTTATGCACTCAACATGCTCGATGTATTTGATGGCCACTCTCAGACATGTGGTGTCATTTACTTCCAATCGGGTACTATATAATTCTGGTTTTATCTTTTGCTGAGAATTATACTCTCGCTTTGCAAGAGGAAATTCAATCTCAATATTATAATTCAATGCAAGTAGCTATGTTTGTCCATATTGTTTATAAACATGCAGATGATAGCACCGAGGATGATATAATTTTTTTTAGGGAGTATCATTTTTATTTGAGATTAACCTGCTACACTCATCGAGTTTGTTCAATATTGTTTTAGTATATTTTATAGAAATTTAAAAGAAAGAGGAATCAGCATGAAAGAACACCCTCATATGGTCGATAATTGTATGGGGTAAGTCTAAAAAATGCTAGAATGTTCTATTGGTTAAGTAGGGTTCGAAGGAACTTAATGTCCAACATATATGGAGTTTTTTAGTTGGGCATGGTAAAGGAGAACATGATGAGCCGGTGCTGCTGTGTCAAAAGAATTTTGCTAGAGAACAATTAAAATTCGAGGATTCAATAAAATTTAAAAATGCACATGAGATTGTGGATTGGTGTAATAGAAGATTATCTGCACCTGGTTCGAGTGATTACTCTATAGTTCATCGATTCTTTTGGTTGGTGGAAGAAGAAAACATTGTATCTACAGTTGATTGTGAGACAATTAGTTGATCTACTAGATGGAATTCTTTTAGGAGTGCGACAGCAAGCACATGAACTATTTGGACAAGGGAGCTTACATGTTTTTGCCATTTTTGTATCTTAGGAAATTGGGAAGCTTGTGAAAACTATAGAATGGGTTGAACAGTGGGAGCAAAGATCGTTGACACTTGTAGAAGCACATAATCAATATGAAAGAACTATTGAAGAAAATGATCAATTGTTTGCATCTAGAGATTATGATTGTGTTTCAGACCTTGTACAAGAAGGTAATTTTAATTTAATTTATTTCATTTTATTTTGCTTTATTAAGTTATTTTTTAATACTAAATTATTTATATGGATATGCACAAGTTATTAAATTGAATTTTGTTGGCAGGACATGTGTATGCAGTTATTGCACCTGAGGGGAATGAAGAGCAAACAGAATATTGGTTGGATCATTGTGTGGAAACTAAACATAAGTTTTTAACACCTCAAGAAGATGATGATGGCTTTCATTATCCAACAAGTACGGTGATCCCCTTAAGACACCTCCTTAAGCAAATTTTGATAACAAGTTTTAGATCCCCTTAAGCAATTTTTTAGAACAAGTCTTTGATCCCCTTAAGTAAATTTTGAGAAGTTATTTGATGGTGGTTTTTGAACATGTTTTCCAATAGGATCCGTGGTGGTTGTTGGCACTTGGCTAGAAAATACTTGAGAAGAAAGAATGGTCTACCTACATTCGAAGACTATGAAACACATAAAAAGATTATGCATTATTCACATTTGGTGGTGGCAACAAATATAAAACTACAAGTATCATGGAAGACCTTCAAAAAATTACTATGGTCAATTTCTATGGAAGAGCATGAGGCAATCATAGATGCATCAAGAAAAGAGAGGATGTATACAATGGATTAAGTAACACAAAATATAGTTTTAGTTTCATTTTGTCCTTTAAATACATTAAATACATGTTTCTCGGACATTGGTCAAGTGTGTTATTAGTTGAAAGTGATTTAAATTGTCTTTTATACATCCTTAAGGCATAATCACAAAAGGATCTAGAATCCATGCAAATCAACCTAGACAACATGGAACACTGGTAAAAATAGGTAATTATCAGTTAAATTATATTTTAAATACATGTTTTGATTACATTGATATTGCTTGGACATTAATAGTGAAAAATTGATTTATTGTCATTTTTTGTATCCTAAAGCCATCATTAAGTGCTTGGATCTCATACTTGAAAACAAAAGGAGAGGATGCCTGGATTCAACCTACAAACATGTGTGGAATACTTTTAAATGCGGGTACTTGAGTTCTATACATATAGATAGTTTTATATAAATTAAAATATGTATGTTTTGATGATTTCATTGATATTGCTTGTACCTTTTGATATCAGGTGGTGTGAAGACCTACTACATTCTAGCCACGAGTTTGAGATGTTCTTGAGATGGCATATCCAAATTTTGTGAACATCACTTGATGACATATATGTACATACATACTTACAAATTAAACATACTCTATGTACTTCTATGTATCAAATCAATATTCTATATATTTAGGTACATTATGACCCCTTAAGACATCCTCAAGACGCCCTATTATGACCCTTTAGACATCCCCACTAACATGTTCTATTATATCCCTTTTGTATGCATCCCCTTAAATTCCTTTAAGACATCCCCTTTAATTAACATTCTATTTATGACCCCTTTAGACATCCCCTTAAGACATATTATAACCCCTTAAGACATCCCCTGAAGATGTTCTATTATGACCCTTTTAGACATCCCCTTAATTAACATGTTCTATTATGACCCCTTTAGACATCCCCTTAAGACCCCTTAGGATGTCCCCTTAATTAACACGTTCTATTATGACCCCTTTAGACATCCCCTTAAGACATATTATAACCCCTTAAGACATCCCCTTAAGATGTTCTATTATGACCCCTTTAGATGTCCCCTTAATTAACATGTTCTATTATGACCCCTTTAGACATCCCCTTAAGACCCCTTAAGACTTCCCCTTAATTAACACATTCTATTATGACCCTTTTAGACGTCCCCTTAATTAACATGTTCTATTATGACCCCTTTAGACATCCCCTTAATACCCCTTAAGACATCCCCTTAATTAACACGTTCTATTATGATCCCTTTAGACATCCCCTTAAGACATATTATAACCCCTTAAGACATCCCCTTAAGACGTTCTATTATGACCCCTTTAGACGTCCCCTTAATTAACATGTTCTATTATGACCCCTTTAGACACCCCCTTAAGACGCATTATTTGTTTTGACAACTTATAAATTAGTGTTAGATGAACTATTATTTATAGTATTTATTAATGCTTTTATTCTCTAATCTTCTATGGTATTGTTATGGTTAGGATTAGAATTTTAATTAGAGTTATAATTGAACCCTGATTCTAACTGTAATACTAATTGAACCCTAACCCTAACCATTATTAGAACCCAACCCTTATTGAACCCTTACCCTGTCCTAAAATTAATCCTATCCCTAAGCCTTGTTGTATCTAACCCTAATTGAAACCTAACCCTAACTCTAGTTGTGTCCTAATCCTAACCTTTACCCAAAGTTTTATCCTATAACCCTAACCTTAATTCATAGAGAAAATTTTGTGGGTCATATTTCTATTTCTTATGTACATAATTTATGTGATATTCTATTTTTTTTCTTGTTATTTACACATGGAGGCAAGACTTTTATTCATTTTTCATACACTACACACAATCATGATATTCTAAATGGGGGAAACAATGATGAAATTAATTTTCCTTTGGATTGAGCTCCATATTCATCATTTTTAAAATTTATCATGTGTACACTACGTATTCATCACCTAATGGTTACAATCATTTTACATATACACATTCTCATGTTATCATAATTTATATTTTTCTAATGATTACCTCTTTCCTTAATTTTTAGTACCAACACTTTTTTCCATTACTAGTGAGAAACTAATGGCGTCATTTTATAAATATGTACATTAGCTAATTATATCAATACCTTGTTAGATTTTTTCACTATAAAGAGTTTTATTTGCTTAAGAGTTTAGAGCAATGACTTTATTTGTCAATCTAGTTAAGGAAAAATTAAAGAATAAAATAACAAAGAATGGTGATATCCAGGATATTCACAAGGTATAGGAATTCCAAGTGCACCAATAATGAGGTAGGTAAATCCACATAAATTTTCTCTCATAAAATTAAAATTAATACATTAGAAGGAAAATATCTTGTTGTTCATTGAAAAGAAGATTAAACCTAAAATTATTCTACAATTATGAAGTCTTCACTAAATTTCACACTAATGTCCTATATTAATGTCTTGACTGTGAACATAAAATACATAAATGTACATGTGTAAATTAAAATTTTAAACAATAATAAAGTCCATAATTTATGTAACATATTAAGTGCATGAAACCAATATATTAAGTGCACATGAAATAAAGTCCAACAGAGTACATGATAAACAAGAAATATAAAACACATAAAATCACATGTTTGTAGGTCATGTGCTGTCTCTATAATCAAGAGACCTCTTCACACCATGCAGACTATGTGGATGACTTGAAACACTCTGTACATAAGAGAAAGATGAAATTAGATGTAAGACAATAAAAAATGATTTAATGACAATTTCATTTATAATCCATCATAAAATTAAATTACCACCATATCTACATCTGGATGCTCTGGTGCACCTGAAGAAACCTCTAAATTCTCTAAATCAATCTACATAAACAAGACAAAGAAATTTGAAATTAGATGTACAACTCTACAATTATTATTTTTTATTCAATTTAATTTAGAATTTATCATATTTTAATTACATACCGTATTCTGAGGTTGTGCACTAGGCTCTTCTCCAAGACCTTTCTATACATGCTCAACTATAGGATGTGTCTCATGCTATAAAAGAAAAAGAATATGAGAAAATATCATATTAATATGTATATATTCAATTTAAAATTTGTAATTCACTTTAAATATAATAAAAAAAAAAATTACCATTTGATCTGAAACCTGCTCTACATGTCCTCCTGGTGGTGTAACTATGTCTAGGTTAGGGCTCAAAGTTACACTAACAAAGTCCTACAAGATCAAAATTAAAGCATGTACAATTCAATTAGGTTAATATATACATATATATTCAAGTTTGCACATTTTTTGTAGAAAGTTTTGTAAACAACCTGGAAATCAGTGGCCTCACGAGTAACTACAACATCAAATGTTTGCCCAATGCCCATTCTTATTGTGGTATCAACCTAGACATACATGTACATAGACATTTAACGCTTATAATATTTACAAGTGTACGTGCATGCATTTCATATATCTAGTGAATTCAAAACTCATAAAATTGTAACTATACTAATGTAAACTTTAAACAAATTTACAATATGAATGTACCTACCCTTGATCTATGATGCTCGATAGTGGAGGAGTGCTTGAAAAGCCCTCAGGAGGAATCGACGTGGATGCGATTGACTCACCTAAATAACATGAATATTTGAAACATATATGTGATTCAATTATAAATTTAAAAACTCAAAGTTAAATAATTTATGATTTCATATATAATTTTAAAATTGAAATCAAAATACCCCATAAGGGTTGCCAAGTATGACCGGTGTGTAGATGTATATGTACTTTTAGTGCAGATGATTTCCCTTGCATCGAAAGTGTCATCTGTACACCAAAAAAATTGATTGTTAAAATGTATTGCAAACTTTTCTTTGATATATACAACCATAAAAATTATTATAAAATGAGTTCGTACATCTAGATGCATATTTATACCTGTGTCGTAGTATCCTTAGGGTGATGCTTTGCTATGAGGAACTCTACAAATGAACTGATGCGACCAGATGAACCACCAGAATCTCCCCGTCCACCTGAACTAGGTGTAGCCTAATCAGGTCCATAGCACACTTGATGACAACTAGTACATATATAGGGGATAGGTCTCGACACTCCTAGAGCAGTACTCGGACCGGCTCCATAAAAAACTCCTCCATCATCATCATCATCGTCTCTATGCTCCCCACTCGCTATTGTAGAAGTGTGTTGATTAAGGTCTCTTGCGAGTGTACTAAGGGAACCTAATGTTGAGACTAGAGCTTGATGATGTACAAGTGCAGGAATGGGAGGACTAGGAGCAACAACAAGGGGTTGTGCATGCACAAGGCATTGTGGATCAACCCTTGCCCCTAATCTCTATTGTGGCATGCCGCCACCAACACCCTGAAATGATCTAAAATCAAAATAATTGGGCTTTTGCCCCAAAACAAACTCTACATACAGTTTTCTCAAAAAATACAATGGGCACTCCCAATTAGCATGTGGGGGACTATCAAAAACCATATACCATCGATCCCAAAAATGTGCAATCATCTGTGGATATATGCACCACCTCATGGATATTCTAGATTTGTTGGGTGGAATGGGTTGTCAAGTAACGGGGTCAAGAAAGTAGGGGGCTAGATGGGCTTTCATTATTCTAAGGTCTAATATTTGTTTGTAAGAGAGACCATCAGAATAAAATTGTCTCATTTGTTCTCTATCTCATCGATGCCTATCAAGATCATAATCGATCATCCTAGTGGAATCAACAACGTTTTGCATTGCAGATGCAAAATGTCTCACATGTGGAGCAATCAATGCTTGACTCTGCATAGCATTGATTTTATTTTGTAAGGATGTGACTTGATCATTTATTCGTGATCTCAAGTGAGCCTCATTAGATGCCATAGGTGCTAGAGGTGGCATATGAGGGGGAGGAGGAGGGGGAGGTGGAGGTGGAGGTGGGGAGATTGGAGGGGGAGGGAGATGCCAGATCACAGCTATGAGGTGGTGGATTGATGATATCATCAATGTTAAAATCATCCATGATATATGCTTGATATAATGTACCCTGCATTAAATCGCTAAAATAGTGCATGTGCATACAAAATTAAAGATCATATATTTAATTGAAATAGGATGGAAGCAACATATATATTAAGCTCATATATATTTAATTGAAATGCACATATATATACATTGATTGTTCAACTCAAGAGCATGTCCATACAAAATTAAAAATTAAATGTATGTACATGTACATTTAAAATAAAAAATATGATGCATAATTTGCATGCGTACAAATCATGAAACTAAACTATACATACATACATATACAAATTTCAAAATTTAAGAACTATTATGCAAAATTTGTAATACATGCACATACATACTGAACAATAAACTTGAAGCATTCACAAAATCTCATTTTATGTCTAACACACACACACACACACACACACACACACACACATATATATATTACAATTTTTCAGCAGGAGAAATCATGATCTAGTAGATAGTCATAAAATATATACTAAATTATATACTATTATATACTATTCATTATAAGTTCATAAATTCCACCAAATTCACAAATCCATGTCACTAAATATATCCATATAGAACCAAAATCATAAATTCATGTCACTAGAAATATCCATTTGGAACCAAATTTATAAATTCATCACACAAAATATCCATCGTTCACCAAATTTATAAATTCATAACTATTTAATATCATTGTTTTAATTTATAAACTATTATGGCTCTCTACTGCATAGATTTTCATTTCTTTGTGTTTTCCTTTTCAAAATTAGGAGTTCTCCTCTCCTCCTAGCCATTGTCGATGCTGCGTCTGCGATCCCATCCATATGACAACATCAACAGGGTTTATCTATAGATACAAGCATCCTCACGAGGAGGTGCGACATTCTTCATTTTGAATAATGTTGATCTTGGATGGTTCTAGTGAAACGTGATTTGTGCTGCAAAGCGAACTTGTTCATTGATTTTGGGTGGTGGGGTGGGGGGTTGCGAGGGTGGAGTGGTAGGAGGTGGAGGTGAAGGTGTTGGAGATGGATGGCGTGGAGGTGGATTGTGAATATTATTGAATGGATCCATGTGATCTTTAGATATGAGTGAACCTACATTAGTTGTATTTCAAGATGTAAGATACATGTTTAGGAAATACCTTTAAACCATTCAATGTAAATGGCCTTAAATAATTGAATACAAATGATAAAATTATATATAAGCCTCATTTATATGTCTAAGGCACATGTTACTTGAATGAAAATACAATTAACTATTGATATTGTATAATCCTATAGGATCTTATTATTGTTAAATTTGGTTGGGCCTTGGGCAATGTTGATCACCAAATTTTAAGAACTTCTTTGATCCCCTTAAAAAATATCATATTGCTTAACCCCTTAAGAAAATGAATTATGATTTAGGGTGGCGGGATGGCTTAAGGAGTTTACGATCTAGTGAGGTCCTAGGAGAAAATGGCATAGCTCAAATGAATAAGAATTTGGTGAAGTTGCCCAAGGCAACAAGAATTTCTGTGAAACCTTTAAAGAAAAAATGATGGCTTTAGGGTTTAGGGGTTAGACTTTAGAGTTTGGGGTTTAGGGTAATAGGATGGCTTAAGGGGATCTACATGTAGTAAGATCCTAGGAAAAAATTACATGGCATAAGGGAATGAAATTTGGTGGAGTTGCCTAAGGCAACCAAATTTCATTAAGAGCCTAAGAAAAAATGATGGCTTTAGGGTTTACGGTTTAGATTTTAGAGTTTAGGTTTTAGGGATTTAGGATAACTTAAGGGGATATATGTAGTAAGATCTTAGGAAAAAATTACATGGCATAAGGGAATGAAATTTGGTGGTGTTGCTTAAGGCAACCAAATTTCATTAAGAGCCTAAGAAAAAATGATGGCTTTAGGGTTTAGGGTTTAGACTTTAGAGTTCAGGGTTTAGGGTAATAGGATAACTTAAGGAGATGTACATGTACTAAGATCCTAGGACAAAATTACATGGCATAAGGGAATGAAATATGGCGGATTTTCCTAAGACAACCAAATTTCACTTTATGGTGTTGGGTAGGACAAAATGAATGGTTTAGTGTTTAGGATTTAGATTTTAGAGTTCAGAGTTTAGGGTTTACAAAACTTAGGGTAAAGTTTTAGTGCCCCTTGAAATATTTAATGAACTTGCAAGTTGTGAAGAACATTTTCTTGTGGAATGGTTGATTGAGATCTACTCTTGTTTCAACTAACCAACCTAGATCATGAAATCTCATTCATATTATAAATCTTGCATGATCTTATTATTGTTAAATTTGGTTTATCGGGCAGCTTACCAATTAGAACTTCTTTGATCCCCTTTAAGAAATTTGTCATGTGGGACCCCTTAAGAGATTGATTTGTGATTTGGGTGATAGGATGGCCCAGGGGATCTACAGATGTCTGAGTGAGGTCCAAATTTGATAAATACTATGGCTATAGATTGATTTACATCTAGCTCTGGGTCAAAAGTGTTTACCCCTCTAATAAAAAATTTAACATGATTCTTAGAAAAAGAAAGGAATCGAAATCTATACATATCACAAAAATAACAATAATCTTAGAAATGTAGCTTATATAACAATAATAGAATGCTAAATGGTCCCCACCCCTAACCATATCCTAATTGAATTGCAAACCTAATTGAAACTTAATTAAATTATAACCTTTACTAGGTAATCTTAAATGTATTCCTATATTTATATTATATTTAAATTAATTTATATTTTTATTATAATTATATTAATATTTATTATATATTCCCTAATTGTAGCCTAACTATTTACTACAAACTAATTGAATCTTAAAGCGTGTCGTCATTTAAAACCCCAGAGTAGAATTGTACCTATCCTTAGTGTAATCTTATATTATGATACATGATATTAAATATTTATATTATTTAATATATTATATTAAATATAATATATTAAATAATATAAATATTTAATTATATTTCTTTTATATGAATCATCCTCCTAGAGCTCTAAATTGTAATAATAGCATATAGTTCCTCCAAACTATCATGATGTACTTCCTCCCTTTCCCATGTAATAGGTGTACCTTGTAGGTGTTAAATGGTTCCATCTTGGTCTCCTTATTGATGTATTTCTATCCTTCCACATAAATCTATATAGTATCAAAATATAGGTAATTTTATGGTTATTGAATCTCTCTTAATTGCTAAAGAATCCATTATGATTGAGGATGGGTGGATTATTATCTAGGATCACATCTTAAAAATCCTATAGAGGCCATGGTATGTGTTTCTTAATACATATATTCTCATACAAACCTCTTTCCATGTATTAT
>VDFB02143237.1:0-10671 GCA_007258455.2 Sequoia sempervirens | reverse complement strand
TTTCATGGTCTTGCAATCTCTAAAAATAATTTCTAGCCACAGTTTTGATAGTTTCACCTGACCTTACAAATCTAAGGAACGCCTTAGGTGTAATAATATTAAAAACTTAAATATAACTCAATCTTAGATTTTGTTCAGGAAGATACATGTCATGGCACATGATCTAGTTTAATATCACCCTTGCAAAAGATAGTGAGCTCAAATATTTGAAACAAAGAACACTATCAAATCCCTAAATACACTCTGTTAGCTGTTGGCTCTCATCGAGTTGTTAAATATGGGTGGTAATGGAAGAGTATAACCCATAATAACAACAATATATTGCACCACGACTCTATCACATCACAATCGATCACAGTCAAGGCACTAAACTCTAGAAGAATTTGGGACATATATATTAAGTACAAATAATCATAGTAAATGTTTACAAACTTTAGCACTAAAACAATACCAAAATCACACATAAAATTCACAAAGAAAATTTCAAAGAAAAATGCGGTGGCTATATATACAACTATATGGCCTTACTTTAAGTTCCTCAAGTGAGAATCCCCTTCTGATGCAGGATTTCATGTTGTATCTTTGTGTCTTTCCATGTACCATCGGATGGAGAGGACCAACCATGGGATGTGGGAAAATTTTTACAGCCTTCTTTTGATAAGTTACAAAATAAAACTTTCAACATCATTAAGATGCCAGACATAATAAAAAACCTTGGGATTAACTGCAACTCAGAAAGTTAGAACCTAAAACCCTGAATCAAAACAACAAGCTCCTAAACTAAAATTACCAGTGTGTCTCCTGGCCTTGCGAGCGTGCTGGTTGAACCAGGTCATAACATAGCGCTGCCAGTGCTTCTTGAAATTCCCATTGGGCACAACATTGTTCTGCTTCACCATAACATACTTGCATCAAAACCCAGATGCATATGATAAGAATTCATTTGCTGTAACAATGTGAAAAATGTTAAAAATAGAACCCATTAAAATTTTCCAATCTGACCAAGTGAAATTTAGTTACACAGTGAGATCTCATTAGTCTAAGAACATAAAGCAACTGTTCCATAAGAAATTGTGAAAACCTAAACCCTAGATAAAGATAAATTCTCGAAAACCCATAGATATAAATTAATTTAAATTCCCATGAAAGTGTTTGGTTGGGAAGGAAGATTTTTCTACACAAGATCTTTTAGTTGTTGTGAAACAATTTTCAAATAGCTATGCCCTATAAGCAAAATAATAGTAATTAAATTTGAAACTATGTTGAATTTTGTAAAAAAATAGTGCAAGGTTGAGATCGGCCCAGCGATGCAATAACACAAATTTTAAATAAATTATTTTTATACTACTAAATTCAATTGCAACATTAAAATTTTGAAAGTTTTTGAAAAAATCATATAACAATCTATTTACCAAGCCAAATATCAATTAAATGAGAATTTTTTTTATAAAGAGCCATATCGAGACTTTGTGAATTTTGCAAGGAAAAGAAGTTGAACAAGTTTGATGTTTCTCCACCATTTTTGCATCTTTGACAAGGTTTCCAATTGGCATTCTATTTACCAAATAAATATCAATAATTAAATGAAATTTTATAAGAGCCATATGAGACTTTGTGAATTTTTGCAAGGAAGAAGTTGAACAAGTTGATGTTTCTCCACCATTTTTGCATCTTTGACAAGGTTTGCAATTGGCATTCTGGAGAATTGTCTAGCTAAAAAGGACATTGTCCCAGTTCTAGAGTTTCCACTAGATCTGATGTTTCACCACCATTTTTGCATCTCTTTTAGGAGTGGAGTCTCAATGTAACACCTTGTGCAAACCCCAAAGGACAACATAACAACGCAATTTTTTTTTTTGAAAGTAAAACAATACATAAGATGAACATGAACATACATTGCATATAAAGAAATAATACAATTACAATTACCAATACGTCCTCTGGGGTACACGAGAAGGCATCGACAAATCCTAAAATCACTGTGCAAACCCCAAAGGGACGCTTATAACACCACAATTTTTATTTATTTATTTTTTTAAAGTGAAACATAACATAAGATGAACATGAACATATATTACATATAAGCAATCATACAATCACAATGACCCTTACGTCCTTTGGGGTACACAAGATGGCATCACGAAGTCCTAAAACTAATACCATAATGATAACGAACGGATCAAGGTTACATAAAGATAACATCCAACCATCCACGATCAAAAGAGATGAAAAAGATACATATAACATTTTATTAATAGTTCAATATGCCAATTGTGGATTATATTTCCACAGATACAACACCATTTAGAATTAGATACTATGAAATGTTAACACATAAAAGTACCAAGTATTTATATACATTTCATGAATGACAACATTCATCAGAGATCATAAATTAAGGTCAAGGGTTACAATCATTACAATGATAATAAAATTTACATCATATAAGAGATACAATGATACAAATGTGTTCCTCAACATATACGGGAACAATACAATAAGATAGATTAATACAACTAAAAGGTGAATACAAAGTAACAAGATCGGCTCCAACTTGGGTATAATCCTAGAGTCACCACAAGAGGCACATATTTGTACAACTTGATCTTTGACTGGGGACCCAATGGGGTGCTTAGCACATTCCACCTGACCACGTGGACCCGAAAGTCCACCCCCTGTGCTAGGAGTTGACAAGATAGATCCCCATACCGCATTCCAAAACAATCAAATGAACCAATAGAAAACCAGACTCCACAACAAGGATATCATCAACATAAGATAACAAACCACAACATTGCCATCACTTAGCCAAAGCAAAATAATGAAAAGTCCAACATAACCAAATTTCAAGGTTATAGCTCAACACTAAATAACCATAACAGGTGCCAACAACAATAGGATCCAAAGCCTTCAAATGAAATCTAAATATCAACCAACAATAAATAACAAGGGCACCTTTCATTAACATCAATCAAATTTCCATGAGGCATGTGTGCAACACTAAAGTTAGGTGGGCTTTTAACAATGTGCAGAGCAGTGCCAACCATCAGCGTTTCACGTCCGGCATGGAGGCGACGGAAAACAAGGAAAATAAATGAGTATTGTAGGAGGTGTCATTGCATGACACTTACATGGATTTTCGGGCAACCTATCACAAGGTACCACCTCCATCTATGGTTATCCTGGCTACCTATCTCAAGGTGCCACTCGATAGGGTGACTCATGCAGGACCACTTACCTTTTGTGAGGACAAGGCAGTGATCTTACCAACCAAGTCTTCTCACCCAATCCTTATCCTATGAAATAATTAATGATATGGGTGAGGCTCATAATTATTCTTGTTTAGTGTTTATCTACCCAACCTAATAGTTAATTAATTACATTATCACTTGATTAAGAAACTCTTCCATGGGTTATCCAAACAGCCCCTTTGTGCACCAGCCCCCATGAAGAGCCACTCTCCCTACAACACCAAAACTAAATACAAGCAAGGGGTGTACCTCATCTCACATAAACAAAATCAACGTATACATAACTCACAACATGCGAGGCAAGAACCATCTCGCAAATCCATTCCATATCACTGAAACAAGAGTAAGGAGGTACCACCCACAAAATTTAAATTCGAGAAATAGGTTCAATGAATCACACGAGGTTCAACCATCGAAAATCAATATAATTCAAGTTTCTCCATTGCCTGCGGAAGCCTAAAATATAAGGAATTGCAATACACAAAAGTTTGTTCCAAAGCACTTTTGGGTTCCCAAATCATCTCAAGAATAAAGACTAAAGAAAGTTGAATTGCCAAAAATCCTGAATCAAAATTAACACAAACATGTAGACTCACATCAAGGAACCCATGAAATGACTATATGACTTCCATAATTCACAAAATGACAAATGAGGAATAAAAGAGGCAATAACATAACGAGACCTTCAAACTGGATGAAGATAACATAATCAAGTTAATACAACATCAACCACAACCACCAACAGTAATTTTAGCCATTAGGGCATCCAAGGGAGACCTCAATTTTCTCCACACATGATACCCTAACAACTAACAATATGACTAATAAACAACTTAAAACATCCACAAGCAATGTGGTTCCAACACAAAATCTAAACATCTGAAAATCTCCTCACATAGAATGACTTGAACGGGAGGCATAACGATAAGGAACCTTCAAATCATCTATTAACCCAACATGAACCTGATGAATAAAAATCACCGCTGAAACCAAACAACTAAAAGGGTAGACAAATCAATAATAAAACATCAAATCAACCTTTAAACACTCGAATACACTCAATGATTAAACCCTAAAGAATAATAACAATAAAGTACATTGTATCCATTCATCATTTAAAATAACCCAAGAAGCATAAATTCTAAGTATCCCAATAATCGTTTTAGCACACACAGTTTACTTTTACTAACAAATCAAAGCAATAATCATCCAAACACTTACATCATCTTTTTAATTTCGCTAACACATGGAGAGTAATAAATTCTAAAAATATTTAAATCATCATTTACAATTTATCTTTTTACTTCTTAAGAAGTCATTTAAAACATTAAGGAAACTACATAAACCTATTTCAATTTTTATTCACATAATTTGAGTTTACCCAATCTACCCTCATAAGATCAACTATTAGATCATACACAAGGAAACAAACATTCTTAGAATATTTGAACCTCTTATTAATTCTTTAAATAAACATAATTAAATATAAAGATTATTTCCCCAAATAATTATATTTAAAAAAAGAACTATAACACCATATTCTAATTAATTAACTTACATAGTAATTTTTCAATTAAACTATAAGATATTGTAAAAACAATCAATATTTGCCTGCAAATTAATTAAATTAGATTACCTAACGTTTTATCCTTATTCACTAATAAATTTAACATTTCACCTTCAGTAAGCAAGACTATGCAATGTAATTCTATTGACCTATATACAGACTAAATCAATCCACACAATTACTTACGCAGTTTTTAAAACATTCATTTTAATATTAACTATTCAAATAAGGTCATTTATTAAATGGCATTTTTTTTACTTCTTCACAGATTATATTCGACCATATACAAAATTATTCTTTTTACCATAGCCATAGTATATGTAACTAGAATAAAGGTAACAAATGTGAATACTAAAATGATACGGATTTTCTTTTGGAGCTATTTTCAACAGGGAGCATAAAGTAATAAGCTCATTCCTTTTTAACCTCCACAGCAAAATTGACAATATTAAAGCTTATTCTTCTAAAACTTTTAATGCAACAATATTGACAATATTAACATTGCGGATACACTACTCTTGCCATGCCAATAATTTTCAGTTGTAAATTTCACATATTGCTATAATATCGGCATGATTATGGTAGAATGTAATACCTATGCCTAAAAAAAATAGCATTAACTTTCATTTACTCTATACCAGCATTTACTAACCCTCTCTACAAAAAATTAATTGATATAAATAAATATTAAGCAACGAAAGGTGTTTGGTATACCTATTTCTCACAGTAATATAGCTATAGCAGCACTTAAATGCCATTCAGTTTTTATTTATTTATTTAATACTTGCTTATTATTAGTCACTGATTCTTACTGCCTTGAGTTGCCCTTTCATATTTCGCCTCTCAAGGATGGGTAAAAACAAAATAAATCACGCTAAGGAACCTATCTTTCATGCTGCAACTAATAGATATAATGATATTTTAATTGTCTATGCTATCATATGACGTGCAGAAAGCTGGAAGACAAATCGTGTAACTGGAGTGCTAAGAAGTTTATTAGCTGGCCAGAATTTACTCCCCACTTGCACCTCCTTCAAGCTACTGTCAGAGTTAAATAATTCAAGAGCAAAATTTATTTGGGACGAGACAGGTTAATGTCGTTCATAATAACTAGAGTGATAGGCTGCGAATAAATACATCATAATATTTGCTATTGGATTTGTTTTACCAAATTATGCTGGAAATTATTATTATTATTATTATTTTTATATGGGCATGGGCCATTATCTATACTTGTTAAACATAGTATAACACACATATACATACATATATACATAAATCCTAGTAAGCTTCCTATTATGTTCAAGCGCTGTGGCTGAAACAGGTTGTTAATAGCATCAGAGATTATTTAAACCTCTACAACATTCTATTTTCAAGTGCTGCAGATGAGACAAGTTGCCAAAGGAACCAGAAAGGTATTTTTAAACTTTTAAAATTTTCTATTATGTTTAAGTGCAGCGGCTGAGACAGGTTGACAATGGAATCAGAGAGATTATTTAAACTCTACAACATTCCAATTTAAAGTAATGCAGAAGTGATGGTTTCCCAACGGAGTCAGAGAGGCTATTTACACTTCTACAGTCTACCGTGCTCAAGTGTTTCTGCTGTGACAGGTTGCAAATGGCGTCAGGGACATTATTTACATCTATAAACCCTCCAAAGTCTAAACATTGTGGCAGCGACAGGCTGCCAAGAGAATTAGGAAGGGTATTTAAACTTTTACACCCTTCTGTGTTCAAGTGCTGCATCTGTGATAGATTGTCATCAGAATCACGGAGGTCATTTAAACCTTTAAACTTCCTATTTCGTTCAAGTGCTGCGACTGAGACAGGTTTGACAATGGAATCAGAGAGATTATTTAAACCTCTACTCCATTCTAGTTTCAAGTACATGCAACATAAGCTGTAGCCATAAAAATGTGTTAAGGATTAACACTTAGGGAAGACATAGTCGCACCATGCAGAATCCAAGGGAGACACCAGTCAATACAAGCACTGTGAACGACAAGACAACAGGGAAAGGATGTCATAAATTTGAACCAGACATCGATTACTATGCTATAGAATCGAATCACCAGTACTACGGCTTGCTTTGAAGCTAATATATATATATAAATATCGGGTTGCAGCAACTCAATAATAAAAAAAAATAATACAACAATATGTTTTTTCATATTCTCAATTAGATACAGGTTGCCAACAATAGAGTTGGGCTTATCTTAATGCATTGCTTATTAATCAATTTGACAACGAAGGTGGTGCGGTCATCAAGCCTATATGGAATTTATTGAACAGGGTTTTATTTTATTTTTATTTTTAAAAAGAATTTCAAGCAACTGCAATTAACTGGTTTAAAGACCGACTTTCATAGCCTTTCAGGTATCTTTGATGCATCCATCGAAGCAAAAGGATGGAAGAAATTTTCAAACGTTATGGTTGCAATTGACTAGTTAGACATGTATGCATATTACACAAGCCCAGACAAGACACATCAAGTCACATGGCCAGCGATTTACCTCCAGATTACGCACAGATTCAACCACGTGAGTACTGGTTCCACAAGATTTCCCGGATATCTACTGCCTGCGCCAAAAATAATGGAGGCTTTCCAAGCATATCCCTCGGAGAAAATCCTCTCTGCGTAAGTGTAGAACCCCCCCCTGCCCCCACCAAAAAAGGATAGCTTCTGCCAGAAAGAATGCCACGCAGTGAACATGCAAAGGAGAGGATGCAAGCACAGGGGCACGTGGTATGTTGAGGGAGTTTCCTTGCAGCAAGTGGAGGGTACATGCAAGTGGCAGGTGTAGACTTTAGCTTCTTGCTCGAGTTTATTATTATTATAGAAATTTATATATATCAACATATTAATCCCTTTTAAACACTTTTACCCACTTCAAGAAATAAAACTTAATAATATATATATATATATATACTATTTATTTATTTTTACTTATTAATTAAGTATATATATACAATTTACTTTTTACATATGCAATTTTTATGTTTTATTTACAAAATAATATCATTTATTAAATTCATGCATATATATACTATGGCATATTTAAATCTTAATATTGAAATTACAACTTAATGTAACTAATACCGATATTCCAAATAATTACTTGTGTAATAATTTCCAATATAACTAGAGTTTACATTCATATTTTTGTATACATATATAATTATATACATACAAATAGACTAGATCGAGTTGCAGTTCTGAAAAATTAGATATTATAAGATAATTGCTAATTTTGAAAACAACATATAACAATATAACTATGTTCCAAAGCACATATAGTCCATTTATGTGTAACAAAACCCATATGATTTTGTGTGCTCTAAACTTCAATGAATGGTTGAATTCCTCTCAACACCATAATTTAATTTAACTAGCTAATTGAGCAAGGCATAATTATCAACAAAATCACAAATAACACCTACGCCAACAATCCAGAAAGACCGATTTGGAGGGGCGCTACACTCAAGCCATCAGGGTTAGTAGGGCGATTGTCAAGACACATGAAACCTCCAGTCGCAACATTTTGAAAATCCCATAAATATCTCTTTGGGGTCCACTCATTTTACCCCAAATTTGTGAAATCATGAATAATAAAATTGCAACTAATCTATAAATAATGAATAATAATATTTAGACACTAACAATCTTCATAGCCTAAGCAAGGATTCATAAAAAATGAGTTACATTAAAAAATATATTATTGTACAATACAAATGCACTCACCACATAGAGTAAATGTTTTTCTATCAATCACTTTAGTGAAACCAAAACCTGCAACTTTTATATAGCCCATCTTGTCAAGCAACAAATTTTTTGGCTAAAACCCATAGCAAGAAGGAAATAATAATACCAAAATTTCAGGCTACAATCTTATTATAGGAATTGAAAGATAATCTCATTTTTTTATCAGTAGAGTGATGCATGCTAAAATCTCAGCTTGCAAAAGGCTACAATGGGAGGCCTGATTTGGTTGTAAAATGAAAGTTATTGATGATAAAATCAAATAATATATACCTTTAGATCTTGGTAGATGATGTTTTGAAAATGGAGATACTCAAAGGACAACAAAACTTGGGCAGCATAGAAACGTTGACTGATGACACTATGCAATAATCTAAAAGATGAAAGATTGGAAGTGCAAATGTGAATTTTAGCAATGCAGGAAATGAGCTAATGTAAGCTAAATCTAATGAAATGCATGACATAGAAAGTTAGCCAGCTGATACAAATAACTTATGGTAGCAAACATAAGCATAAAAATAGGGTTTGCAGCTCTATAAAAGGCAAATTTAGGGGTTAAAAGAGACTGATTCTCCCAAGGTGGAGAATGAGTCCAAGTGGGGACGTTTTTGAGATTTTTCAAAATTTTTGAGGGATTTTTATGTTTTTTGTGTTGTAAGATGCAAACCTAAGATGAAAATGAAAAATTTTAGAAAATTTTAATGATTTTAGATGCCAAAAATGCAACCTAAATGCACTTTTCATGAATGCAAAATTTGAAACCCTAGAATGCAACTTAACTAATGCAAACTGCAATGCAAGCTAATTCTACGATGATGATGGACTCCAAATCAGACAAGAAAGTATTTGAAAAGTAGGTTCACCAAAATGTAACTAATATTTTGGCTTCCAAACGTCTTTCTACCACTTTTAGGGTTTTTCACCTAAAAGGAGAAAGATGGGCCAAAATGAAATGTTCACATTCAAAGATTAATGTGATATGGATGTAATATGTCTAAATAAACTAATTTAAATGCAAAAAACTAATGAAAGGTATTGATTATGAAATGGAAACTATTGAAATGCAAGATGTTTGAAAACACATTGTGATATGGAGAAAACACCTAGAAATGAATGCAAATTGCAACAGAAATGGATGAAACTGAATGTGTGCACCTAATATATTTTTGGAGACTAGAAATGACATCTGAAATGTTGTTGATGCTGATTTTTAGGCCTGGTCGGACACATTCACCATTTTGGGTGAATTAGTCTCAGATCTATGAAACTGTTTTGAAACTCGTTTCAGACAAATGGGCATCAAAAAATGGAAAAAACCAAAATAAGGCTTGGAAGTGGGACTCATTTTATACTCATCAAAAATGATTCCACTTTTTAATTTTTGTATATTTAAAGGTGGAAATAGGAGCCTTTGGTCTGCACTTTCTGTTTCTTCAAGTGTCTAGTTCTAAAACTATCAAATTTAGACTTGAAAGTGATTTTTTGTAGGTATTTTGACTTATCCAATGAAGAGACGACTTGAAAAATTTGCAATGCAATCTTCAATAATTTGTAAGCCTCCAAGATGTCTAAACATGCAAACACATAAGATAAGAAAGAGAAATGTTCGATGTTAGGGCATGGGGGTTTTCCTTGGTCAAACCCCTTTTAGGTAATTAAACCAAAATGTAGAAAGAATATAATGAAATGTGCAATAATGGAGTTATTACCTTGTCATGATGATTGATCTTGAAATTATGTAACAAAAGATGAAGAATTTGCCCTTGAATGTCTAAAAAAATGTTATCTTAATGACTTGAAATGATGAAACCCTAGCTTGCTTGACTAAAGATAGAAGATAAATGATAAATGAATGATAAGAGATGTGTGAATGAGTTAGGAGATGAATGGGGGTTGAAATGGATGGAAAAACACTTATTTATACACACTTATGCACTAATTACCCAATAATACAACATCACAGGCCGACATAAAGTCTTTTTGAATAAAAACTGAAAAGAAATTTTATATTATTTTGAATTTGGAGCAAAGAGGGAGTCATTCACCACCCATGGAAAATGAGTCCCACTCTAGGCTTGTAAGTGGGTGTCG
>VDFB02143236.1:0-22655 GCA_007258455.2 Sequoia sempervirens | reverse complement strand
ATGGTCATATGAAGGATTGAAGTACTTGATATAATATTCTCTTTTCCTCCCAAGCTCCCTTACCCACATGATTTCTTTGACTTTTTCTTACAAGTACATTTTGATTTCCCTATTATTATTTGGGCAATCTTTTATGCTGATACCCCAATTATTCATCCACTTGTTATTTTGTTTCATCCATGTGCTCTTCCTTCTATTTAATTTCTCTTCTATTGCCATTTTGGGTCAACGAGACAACTCCATGTTCTCTAACCTCTTTAAATAACTTAGTAATCTAATCATAGCTAATGAATCCACATGTAAGGCCTCAAATTCAGCTAGGAAAATCTTGTAGGGGACTAATGATTTTATTTTGAAGCTACTTATGATTATGTGCTTTTGTAATCTTTCTATTTGTCTCCATTTTATTGCTAAAGTGTTGCCACCCCAAACTTCACACCCATATAGAACCACCAACACCACTAACAACCCAAGGAGAGTTTTCTTAGTTTTCTAGTCCCAAAATTCAACTCTCTTACATCTATTTTTCAATGAATATAAAGCTTTCCATCCACTTTGTATCCTTTTTGCTCTACATGCCTCCCAGCTAAGTTTATTGTGAAAATCAAGGCCAAGGTATTTATAATTGTTAACCACTTGTAAGGGACTGCCTTTGAAGACAAATTCCATATCTTCCTTCTTTCTATTCAAAGTAAATATCATAACCTTAGTTTTTTTGGTGTTCACCTACATTCCAACATCATGATAAAACAATTCTAGAGCTTTCAAGTGATCCCTCAAATTGTGTGTTGTTTTTACCACTAGAATAAGATCATCAACATATAGAAGCAACTTTATTAAATAATTGGTTAAGTGAACTCCCCCACCACCACATTTGTCTATCCAATCCTCTATTTTGTCAATGTACAACCCAAATAATGTAGGTGAAAGTGGGTAACCCTGTTTGACCTCAATGTTACTTCCAAAACATTCTGACATTCCTTGCTTAGTTCTGTCGATATTGGCTTGGATGTGATCATACAACCTATGAACAACAACCTTGTACTTTTTTGGAATTCCTAACTCTTCCATTCTAAGCCATAATTTGCTTCTAGGGATAGTGTCAAATGCTTTCTTGAAATCAATGAAGCAACAAAAGAACTCTCCTCCTTGCCTATCCCAAACCTTCTCAATCAAGTGTATAAGGGTAATACAATGATCAATGACAAAGTGTTTTGGTCTAAAGTTTGCTTTCCCTTTCCCCTCTTTCCTTCTTTTTCAACCCAAATACTAATTTCACACTTTACCATGCTCTCAAAGAGTTTTCCGAAGAGTGGGTTAATCATTATAGTGTGATAATTTGAGGGATTGTTGTCATTGTTGATGACGATGTTACTCATAGCAACAAGGCGAATAAATTCTCTATAGACAAACCGCGAAGAGCCTATCCTTCTTGAAAGACTTAACCAAAGACAACCCCAGGGTATCCATATGATAAGACAAAGGTTGGCTTAGTTCAGTCCCAAGTCTTTGGTAGTTAGGTCTTGACAATACTAGGTTCACTTCAGGGTATGATGTGATATTGTTGTTAATCTCAAAGGGAATATGTTTGTTTGAAATCATTTGTATTAGACACTGAATTCTTAGTTAGATCACAAAATAATATCATGAAATCAAAATATTTGAAATAATACTTCATGAACATTGATAAGCTTGCTATCACTTGAGTAGATTTAGCTTTAAGCATTCAACAATTTCATAGGAAATGAAATGTTTTCAATAAATTTCCATCCATTTATCTATTTTTTTGAATCATTTTCAGAATTTGAATGTCTATTCTAAAATAAAGCATAAAAATACTGAAAATTAAAATTCCTCCCAGTTATTCTCCACACATGCCCCAAAGAATTAATAGTGGAAACAAATAATTTTGCTTCCTGTAATTTATTCAGCATAAATGATGACTTTTTAAAGGGTTTTAGTTTGAACCTTGGGTAGGGTCCCATGCACCCTTTATTCGGTGCAACACACAATCTTGTTCGGTTGAACTAACAAAGCCAGCTTCAAAGATTCATGAGATAGGTAGCTATCAAATTGGCTCTAATATTGATTAATATCTACATGCATACAAGTTTTTAGACTGGAATGATTCAGAAAACAGGAAAAAAGAACAAAACTTAGAAAAGTTTTGAAATATCAAATTCTAAACAACTTAAAAGGAAGTATCCCTCGGCCTTTGCCTTAAGCAGTAAGGCACATACAAGACACAATGCGAATCCAAGGGACCAATCATATCAAGGCATGTGGAATATAGTGACTTATAGGAGAATTGCAATCAAAGTCAACGAAATTCAACTCCAATTACACATTGAAGATCTTCGGGTTTTAATCTTTAATCATCCCCAGGATGATACTTTGAATCAGGATAGTGTGTAGGAACTTTCAGTATTCAAAATGATTGCTATCCACCACATTTCCCACTACTCACGGTGTTTTGCTCTAGAGACACTCTCTCGGGAATGGAAACCACCGAAAGATTGGCATTGTATCTCATGTGTGCAATACCAAGATCCATCATTCACGGTGGACTCGACCCTTTGCCTTATAACCCTCGGTGTGACGATCTAGACTTATAATTTTTTGTATCATGATTCAAATTAGCTTGATGCCGTCCCTTACTAGAGCATATCCTACAATCCACAAATTCCATTCATTAAAGTCCACTACGAAAAACATCTCATGTGAAACCATTATTCAGTTGTTATCGCCTCGTTTCTCATAAATAACACGCTTTCAGGCATATTACAAATTCTTGCATGATTATCATATATATATATCAAATTACCGGACTATTAGACTCATTAGATAACCATAAGATTTTAAAACTTCATTTTACATCGCTTCCCGATACCCGGTATTCAGCTTTACCCATGAACTTTCCCTGGACTTCGGTTTTACCGGAACTTCCATTTTACCGGACCTCGACTATCGGACCGGAACATTTTGCTCACATTTGCATTACCTTTTTCCCTTTTCAAGCATTTCCAATTCCCGATATCCAGTACCCAAAACACTACATTACGAAGTACTCTTTTATTAAAGATTTCTCTTTGCTCTCCTTTTCTAGTGATCTTTTCAATTTGCTAGCTCCTGCCATAAGAGTTAAATTTTTCACTTGGGTCCCCAAGTCTTATAGCCTTGGGGCATGTTGTGAGACCACACAATAGTTATCTACACTTTTGTGCAAGGGGATGATGGCATTGGCCGCCCAATTTGCTAGAAATCCATTCTAAATAATCCCATTGAATATTAGATTTTGATGTGTGGTGTGAGGGCTTCCACATCCTATTTTATATATTATGATTGTAAGCCATCTATGTCCTGTGCTTTGCTTGTTGTGAATCTTTTAATTCCTTCTTTGATGTCTTGGTGCAGTCACAGATGGAGGGTCTAGAAAGAACTGTCCAACTATGCAACTTAGAGTCAACACAACAAAAATAACACAAGAAAATATTTTGCAAACATAGATCTTTATTGAATTAGAAATCTTACATGCATCATATACCTCATGGGTGAGTAATCAAGACTCACAGACCTACCACAAGGGCATTCAATATTACAACTGGTCAGAGGCCTTATTTGGATAACTGATCCTAAATTACTTGCAAACTATCTATCTACCTACTGAATAATTGAATGACTACTCTCCTAATGATTAAAAATGATCTTAATATGATTCTCCAACTCCAACAAAGGTTTGCATCGGCTTCAAGGGCTTACAAACTAGAATGAAAGATCAAGCATGTAGGTTAGCCTTAAACATGAAAGATAATCCTTCGTGAAATGAAATGAATTACAAATGTCCAAGATAGATCCTGTTGGACCCAAAATGCTTGTATGATGTTCCATTAAGCTCTACATGCTTCATAATAGGTCCACGTTATGAAATCTAGACCAGGTCGGCCCCAAATGCTCTGACTATGAATTACAGTAAAATTTTGAGAGCAATAACTTTTTGAAAACAAATGCAAATGATCTAAAATATGGATTTGTTGTAGATGTCCTCGTGTAGATGCTATATCCTTCTTCGTGAGTTGAGAAATGATAATGCGGTGAAATGCAGAATCAAATGCTGAAACTGCTACAGATTGGAATGCAAGAAAATAAATGTTTTTGGTTGATATAGGATTGCTTTACAACCAGGGATGCTCCTGCATCTTGTCTTTTGTGGAGAAGAGTTTAGCCCTCAAATTAATCATAGGAGGGACGCCTTTATCTTGTACTCTCTCATACAACAATTTTGGATATTCCAACCATTGCGAATATGTGATATTGTTCACTTTGATTGTGTTTTTTTTGTTATAATTCTCTCCAGAACCATCTCGAGTTGTGTCTAGTTAGAAAAATCAACTCTTTTCGTCTTATTTGCATGTAATCCTCTTTTTTCAGTCTCACTAGTTTTTCATATTCCTTTTTATTTCCCTCAATTTTGACCATTCTTTTTGCTACCTTGCATTCTTCATCATACCACAGATTCGTCAGAAAGCTATTTTTGTTGCCTCTCTTAGGTCTAAACCTTTTGCACCAACTTGAGAGCCTTGTGGATTATTGAAGTCAATTTGTCGCTACTTATTGTTTTTCCGTTCATAGTGGCCATCTCAATATCTCCTATTTCTTGTATCTGTTTATCAAGCATTGTTTGAAAAATATCTTGGTTTTCCTCCATCAAGAAGATTGTGCCATCAAAAGTCTCTTTATTTTAATTTGATTGCAACCTATTCTAATATTGTATGTCTTGCTAATTTTGACATATATCAAATTGTGATCTGATTTCATTTTCTATGGGACAGTCCCTCACCTCTACGGCAATACCTTGTCATAGGATTCTTTGAACATATAACATAATCCACGGCATGAACAATAATTTTAGTCTATCTCGTATATTCAGTTGGTTAAAATTGTAGATGATTCCGGGCTTTTCCCTGAAAGTACAAACACGAGGCCGCCACGCTCCGCCTCAACTTTTTGGTTTTTGTTTTTTATTGCTTCGTCCACGTATGATAGCATTTGTCATATATTCCATGGCTTATAACCAATATTCTCGTTTAGTGGTCAGGACGGGGTTTTACTGGTGAGGTGGTCAAATGCTGGATTCAGGGCCAGGCAAGATAAATTGAGTGGTATTGTTTTACAGATCGTATAAACCGCGAAGGCCAGGCTCGATACGGAGGAAATAAAATTAAACTGCGGTAGGTCTTTTCAAATTTAACTCTCTTTCCGTTACAGGTGTGTTATGGTCCATTACTATGTTTGTTGACTGACTTCTTTTCCCATTACGACACCATTTAAGTGTTCGTATCTTTTTCTTGAAATGTTCCGCCTTAAATACCTACATACCAGCTCATATTCGAATCTCAGAACTCTCATTTGCAGCTGAGCTTCTTGTTCTGATGCAGTCCACAGTTTTGATTGTTCTTTCAACAATAAACATGCGTAGAGCTTTTGTCCTGTTAATTTTGAACTTTATGAAGACTTGTCAACATGCTGAATTGAATGATGTAGGCAGGCTGCTGGCATAGTCAATTGGTTTCTAGTTGTGTATAAATTATCGGGTTCTAGACTGCAGAACAAAAGCTATAAGGTTTCTTCTTCCTCTTTTGTAGGCCAATTAAATTAGAGCAGATGAGATGGATTGGCTTTGCAGCTTCCTTAAAGTGAATGGAAAGCATCTGCAAAGTAACTTGTAAATGACTATGTGAGATGTAGAAGGCAGAGGTACCTGCATATCAATATGGATTACACCTCCAAATCTGGCTGGAAACACATAAGAGGTCACAAATAATAGTCCTCTATAGTAGATAGGTATGAGAAGGAAAAAACATGCATTAACTAGGAGTGTGAAGAAAACCCTAATTAAATTGATAAAATCCTTCACTAACCTAAGCAGAACATACTCTTGCCCCCACCAAACTACGGATCCAAGGCAAAGATAAGCTATTACATATGTAAGGAACCTTGCTGAATCTGCTCTAAATTTTCAGTTTGATAGGTGTGCTACTTTACCAGATTGTCTCTCGGTATGAGTAACTCATTGGAAATAAAATAAACAGATACAGTTCTGATATTCAAATCAATTCTTCTCACTTGAAACTTCAAGATACTCAATATTCATTCGTCAAAAAGAACAGCAAACTTCTTCTATTATCCTCTGAGTTTGATATGAAACAATATGATATTTTGGGCATTAAAAGAGATGATAATGATACCACTGAATTTCAATGTTTTCCTTATGTTTCTGAGCTAAAATGCAACCTTATCATTTAAAGATCAGACCCAGTTTATAACAGCAGACTTAGAACTCAGACCTAGGCAGTCCTTACATACGAGTATGGAAATAACACTCTCAGAAATGTATATCAGACTTAACCAGATTTCTAAATCAGAATTGCAAAGGCTGAGTTATATTTCTGTGTGTGAAGAAATGGCAGCTCTTGCACAGTAGTACAGATTAGATAGCAGATGTTTGTTTTCTGACTGAGTACAACTTAATACTATGATAATTTGCCATGCCTTTACCCTCATACATTCTATAACAATGTTTACAACTTTTTACAAGATGCAGCAGCGATTGAATTGTTGTATCAGTAGATTTGTTGGTATTTCTGAGTTTATACACAATTACACATAACCACACTAACCCAGATTTTGTTACAGCAGACACTATTCTTCCCTTTCAAGCACTTTGTGATTTTAAACCAGAATACAATCAGAAATAACAAGTCTAGAGATGCACCAGACCTGATTTGGAAGATGGCATTAACTGAGTTGTGACCCTGTTGATGTGCACACTCAGAAACTACGTTAATCTTCAACTTCCTTCTTGGACGCCTTCACCCAGCAGTGCACATACAGATAACACCCTGTATAATGCTCAGTCCGCTCCAGTAATTAAATTAAACTCCTCACACATAATTGAATCCCATGTTAGAGATGCGCCCAGCTGAAAGAGATTCACATCTCCTAACCAGATCAGCCAGAAGTGACCACGCCATAGGGTATTGCTGGATATTTAGGCGACCCTCTTCAGAAAATCGCGTCTGACAAAAACGCCCTCAAACAATTATTCCCACGACTCCACAAAAACTCACTTGACTCAAAATGGCAGCGCCTAGGGCATTCCCATGCTGGAACGGCTTCAAAGGAGGCCAATGAGCTCAAAAAAATCGAACCATAGAGGAAATATTGCTTCACTGAACAACAGTCACGAAAATCAGAAGTATTATTGTTTCTCCATTTTCAAATATTCCCAAGTCGACTCTACACAATGAAGAACTATTTCTTCACAAAAATCTGCAACAACTCCAGCTAGGGATGGTGTTTCACACCCGAAACTGGACAATAATGGTCTTCAAACCCTGAACCAAGGAGCTCAAGCTTTCCCGTGAGGAAGAATATATTTTCCAAAAAAGTGCGAATGAACTCTCCTTGTCTTCCTTTTGTATTTTCCCATTCATAAAATTAAAGTGACTCCCTTTACTTAATAAAATAATATTTCAATTATTTCATAAGTCACTTTATACTAGATTTATTAATTATTTAATATTCCCCACTTAAATGAAATTTAAGACTTGGGCAATATTAAATAGTTAAGTCATTCCAGCCAAATTTTTGGGGACATTACAACATACCTGAGTCATGCTTAAGTACACAATATGCCCTCAACCTTTTTTTGTTTTAACAAAATTTTTGTAAGAATTCTAGAGTCAAGCATTCTGCATTGGGATGGTGATCTTGTTGTACACATGCAATTTTTTTCGTACTTAGTCATTTTTTTGTCAAATCCTTGTCATTCCTTGTTTTGTGAGCCATTGTTCAATCCTTATTTTCCATGTTTGTCAATGATGTATTTTTAGGTTCTAATTAGTGTCTTCACACAACTGACGATGAATGCTTTCCAACGCATCAAACGAAGTGAACGGAGCTTGGATGAGCAAAAAAAATTAAAATTGAAAAAAAAAAATAAATATTAAAATTGACTAAGGCATGGAAAAAAGGACATTCCAGTCTATTGGAGTGTGTCAATGCTTTAAGTGACCCAAAGTTGGTTAGAGCTTGGATGAGCTAACAAAAATAAAATAAAAAAATTTGACTAAGACATGGAAAAAGGGAACAGCCTATTTTAGTGTGCCAATGCTCTAAGTGACCCAAAGTTGGTTAAATGGTGGATAATGGGACATTTAAGTGTATTGGGGTGCTTCTCTCAAAAACATGGATACTTTGTGTTTCAAGTCATGAAAAAGGGACATCCTAGTTTATTGGTGTGCTTAAATGGTGAATAATGGGACATATAAGTCTATTGGGGTGCTTCTCTCAAAAACATGGATACTTTGTGTTTCAAGTCATGAAAAAGGGACATCCTAGTTTATTGGTGTGCTTCTCTCCATCAAGTGTCCAATTTTAAGTGAACTTTAAGTGAAAAAGGGACAAAAAGGGGGAAAATGTGCTCCTAGCCATAAGTTGCCCAATGCCAACTTAAATCATAACACAAAGAGGGACGTTGAATCAAAAACCACCTGACATTGTAAATAGGTGTCCCAATTTCAAATCAAAAATAAAAAAAAGGGACAAAAAGCGAAAAAGTACGCTCCTCTTCATTAGTTGTCCAATGTCAACATGTAATTAGAACAAAAATGTACTTTTAAGTGAAAAAGAGCACACATCACCATTGAACGGACAAATTTCATGCAAAAGAAATCAGCAAGGATTTCAAGGCTAAATCTGCTCTAGAAGGGTGTTTTAGAGATTAAAAATAGAAAAGCTTCCTCCATAAAAGCTTTTGGCTTTTGCATTTCACTCATCCATACTTTCAAATCTTCATTGAAGATTCTTTTTGTTCACTTTCAACAGGATTTTAAGTGAATTTATAGCAAGTTTTACAGTGTTTCGACAGTATTTAACAGAAACACATCATTTGGTATTCATTTACAGCTGTTGCCATATGTTTTTAGTCATCACGTATACAGCAGTTTGACAAGATACTGAAAGTCGTATCATTTCCTTCTCACTTCATTCAAGGTGCTTTGTAATGAATCTACAGTCAGTCAAAGTCGGTCAACAGAAACAACCTCATTTCCCTAAAGTCAAGGTCAGTTTGTACTGAATTAGAAGTTCAGTTAGAATTTGTAGACATAATTAAATAAGCAAATTGAATTCCCAAAATAAAGGGGCGGTTAGCACATAGTTAGGAGTTCCTAAAGTAAAGGACAGTTAACACCTAGTTAGAAGTATGGTTATTGCTTAGGATTTGTTGCACAACACTAACTAAATAGATTGATGATAATTGACTGGTCAATCATAGATTGAGGTTGATTGCTCAGTTAGGAAAGATTACTGCCAGCAGACTTCCCTTTTATCCCCTACCTTTCCCCATTGTAAGAAGCTATATAATGATTTTTACAGGATCTTTGGAATGAAGAATGTTTCCCCTAGAATTGTAATGGAGGAGTTGGCAGCTTTTCCACACAAGGGTGGCTCGCTGAAGAGCTTGGTTTGTTCTATGTATTGGTCATACTGGAACAAATTTTGCTTTTTGTTGTTTCTACAACTACAAGTACTCTCATAAAGAAAAAATATTTGCAGATTTATATTCCAGTTCCATATTGTGTATTGGCTGTAGTTTACATTTCCCGGTTCAGGTTCACAATAGTGTTATTGAAGCATTGATCCTGCCAACGTAAGTTCATCTGATCAGCACAATGAAGAAGATCAAAAGCAAGCAAAGGCATGATGACTATTTAGTGGCTTGTCCACACGAGGGTGGCTCACTAAAGAGCTTGGGTTGTTCTATGTGTTGGTAATACTAGAACAGATTTTGTTTTGTTTTTACATATACTCTCATAGTTATGATTAGAGAGCAAGCAAAGGCACAATGACTATTTGGTGGCTTGTCCACACAGGGTGGCTCACTAAAGAGCTTGGGTTGTTCTATGTAGTGGTGATATTAAAACATTTTTAATTTATGTATTGGAAAAGCTTACAAAGGAGCTGAAATTAGGTGGAAAACAAAAATGTTGATAACCTAGTTAAGGACTAGCTCACATCATCTTAGGTGCGAAACTGACAGGTGGACAATACCTAAGGAGGAGTAGGAAATGAGAACATGCCTATTTTGCAACAAGGGTGTGCTGGAGACATAATGGCACTACATCATGGAGTACTAGGCCTACAGTGTCATTTGTATCAATTAAGAAAACACCTTGAGAGCGGACAGTCTAAATGGCTTTTTAAGGAGTTAAGGTTAGACTAAACTACAAACTTTTTGATCAAGATCCACTACAAAAGTCCAACATCAAGAAGGGTTAACAAACTTCATAATGTTTTGGTACCCTTGTGGTTCAAAGCTGGGTTTGTGTGTTGCTCCTTTGTTGCTGTTCTTGGTCCCATGGGCTGCTTTGGTCTCGTGGACATTATTAAAATGTTTCTTTCTTTCATAAAGAAAAAAAAATGCAGATTTATATTCCATATTTGTGTTAGATTATTTGAAGATGAACATACCTTGTCATGGTAGATTTCAAAGTTCTGATTTGACAAGGTTTTGGTTCATTAAGTGTTGCATGCCTTTAGAGGTGGTTAGGGCTTATAAGGACATTCTCAAGAAAGGTTTAGATTCAAGTCACCGAGATTGTTTGGTGAGTCATTAGGGTTTTAGATGTCTTAAAAAGATTCATCAAGATCAGAATGAGGGAGTTGCATTAAAATCACTGAGAGGAGCTGACTAATAAATTGACTATTTTTAGCCACTGCTATTATGGAGGATCGCTATTCTTGGATGATCTTCTAGAAGATCTACTTATAGATGTTCTATTTGTGGATTTCTTTTAGACAATCTTGTATTTGAGGCTTACTTGGATTGCAAACAAACTTTCTTTTAGCATTGGAACTGAAGTATGTATTTTAATTTATTTATCATTCAAAACTTTGTAAAACACCTATAAATCAGTGTTCCACGGGCCTGGGGGACGGGGAAACGGGGGGACGGGGAAACACGTTTCGGAGACGGGAGGACAAAGGGCCTAAGTTTGGGGACGGCGGCAGGGGGGTGGCGGGGTGGTGGTGCTGATATAGTTATACATATACTTATAGTACTTGAAAAACTAGTTTTGAAAAGATGTATAACAGTATAACAGTATAAGAATTACATTTTAAATGAAACTATAGGAAATTAGTAAAATTATAACATGGCAAAATTTGAAATACTAAATCTAAATACGAAGATATTTGAATGCTAATTAGTAATTGCTAAATAAAATTTGAGAAATGAAATTGTCAAATTGGAGATTTCTATTATATCGCCAAATATGAATATTTGATGTCATATGAGATATCACAAAGTCTATAAAGATGATTAATTGATTACATGATTCATCATTACAAAATGAAAAGACAAAATGCCAAAATGTCAAAACTCAAAATGTAGTGAATGGAAGCCTCTAATCATCTACAAACTTCCTATCATCGGGAACTGCATCTACAAGGTCAACATCCCTCAAGCTCACAACACCCAACCAGCCCCATCTCGGGCGGTAGATCATCCTCATATAACAATTTGTAGAAGGCCCTTTGCTCCACATCCCATCGCGGTCATTGATTCCTCCTTAAAGAATAAATCGCCTTGCGTCCAAGGACGCAAGCATTAGGTGACAACCAATAAGCTTCCCCGCCTCTTGATAAAAGTCCGTCTTCCCAGAGGGGATGAAGATATGTAGAATTGGGCTTCTCTTCAGAAGAAGAACTAGAAACCTGGGATAGCAGACGAATAGCTAGAGTGGTGGTCAAAGATTTCCAACCATGAAAATTCCACCACAAAAGTGGGTCCTCCTGTGCCATAGAAACTATATCCACCTTTGCTGCATCTGAATAGCCTCTAAGAGTGGCAAATCTGGTCCACTTAGTGCGAATTGTGCTGGCATCTGTAGAATCATACATCTTCTCTATGCACCTAAAGAAACCCGCCTTCACCTCATCATCCCGAATCGGTGTCACTCTACCTGGTCTAGCCATGTACCACTTAGGATTCAAGGCAAAGGCAGCCATATGCAAAGGAGTGTTCAACTTGTCCCATCTGCACTGAATGATTGGCCGGATGTGCTCATTGTAGAATGCTAGAGAGGGGTCCTTCACTTGCACAGCAGCCCTCATCTGGTCAAGCATAGAGTCAATGCACTCATACACCTCTCCAAGGTTAGGTGCATCCCCATCCCCATATCTGATAACCTGGAATACTGGAGAAATGATGGAGACAATGTATTTCGCATCAGTCCAAAACACATCACTCTTCACTATCTCCTTCACCCTTCTCCCCTGTGCTGTCTTGGCCTCGGCCCACCTATTCCACTCATTAGTCATACCCATGACTTGCAATGCCTCTTGCAACTCAATCATTCTCTCCAAGAGAATGAAATATGATGCATATCGGGTCTCCACCGGTTTCAAGAACTCCTTCTTCGCGAAGGTCCTGAAGAGTGCATGGGAAGTGTGGTGGTTGCAGATAAACATCTGCACATATCTCGCATCGGTGACCACTCCTCTAATCCAATCAATCTTCCTATTGTCCTGAGTGTACGTAGTTCACATGGCATGCAATAAAACATGGGTCCACCAACATGTCTATATATAGGGTCGGCTTCAATGAGTGCTCCTCGCCGCTTCATACAATACACATAATGATCTGCGGACTACTTGACCATTTTGTGGTTCAACCTCCTCAATAGCCTCCCCGAGACATGAACCGAAATCAGCATCTCATGGCGTCTCGCATTAAATCAACCCGCCAAGGAAGTATGGGCCCTTCCTCAAAGATTACGTGACATGATGTTTCGATGAAGCGAACATACACGTTCGTCCACCCATAACCATACCGCGACCCGGGATACAATCAGAACATCTCCTTCATCTCTCCATCGAAAATAATATTTGACCTTGAAATAAAATCTCTATCCAAGATCGAGGTCCTCATTTTCGTCTCACCTGGTGGCACATATGATGTTCCTCCCTTAGCCACCATAGCCATCATCTCCCTATAATAAGGAGACCGTGTAACATGAAATGGAATTCCATTGGCAAAAAATAACTTGCCAGTGGATTCATCTATCTCATCTCTCAGCTGCACATTAAACATATTAGCTATGGGGTTACTTTGTGATGTCTGCAACTTGCGTTTCCCTGTGGCTGTCCCCCTAGCGACACTAGAAGTGGAAGTGGATGAAGATCCAAACATCATTCCTCCCGTCTGAAAAGTATGTGGCACTGATGCATGTTGGATTTGCTGAAGGGCTGCCCTAGCAGTCAAAGTAGTAGGGACTGAAATATTTGTGTCCTCTGGAATGCCCCAAAGCTTGTTAAACTCCATTCTATATTTTATATTTTGAGCCTCCTTCAAAAACTTACAAGGCTCCACACCTTTTCCTGTCCAAAAAAGAAAGTGTGCATTCACTCGAGTGATGCTACCAAACCATTCCATATGACAAATGTTGCACTTCCACTTCCTTGTTCCCCCACCTGAACTTGATGTGCTTTGTATTCTTGTAGCAAACTGTTTGAGAGGAGACTTCGGATCAAAATGACCCCTAGCAAACTCTGCCAAAATTTCTGAAGGGCAACCTGTACTAGCTGGTGCACTCGCCATGGAACTAGATTGGGCTGCAGGATCAGCCCCATGGTCATCCCCCTCATTCTCAGGTTCAAAATCTGAATCATGTTCACTATGAGAATGGATTTCCATGTCATCCCCACTCACGTCTTGGGTGCTCATCGTGAAAGTGACACTGCATTTCACAAAATTAAAATAAAATCAGCCTACTTTAACAAATTGAAACAATGAAATACAAATTGAAATAACAAATTTGAAATTTTAATTTTGAAAACAAAATTTACAATTTATAATTTAAAAATCAGCCTACTTTAATTTTATATTATTTAAAAATTTAAATAAAAATATTAAATTAACAAATAATAAAATTTGATGTTGAATCTTGAGGGAAAAATGATGAAGATGAATGAATCATTCATCATTTTGCCCTCAAGATTCAACATCAAATCTGATTTTGAGATGAATAAGAAAAAAAAACAAGTTTAATTAACTTTAATATTAAAATTTTAAAATAAAAAATTTGATGTTGAATCTTGAGGGCAAAATGATGAATGATTCATTCATCTTCATCATTTTGCCCTTAAGATTCAACATCAAATCTGATTTTGAGTCTTTGAGATGAATAAGAAAAAAAAAAAAACAAGTTTAAACTTAGAAAATAAAACAAAAACAACAAGAAATCTGTGAAAAAACTTCAAAAACCCTACCTTGTGCTTGAAAAATCTCTCCAAAATGAAGTAGAATCCTCTTCCTCCTCTTCTTCTTACTCCTTCTCACTCCTATCACACTTGCAATCTCTTTTTTCACTCCTTCAATCAGACTTCTTCACTGTTTTTCCTCCTCTTCAGCTGGCTGCAAAAAAAATCAGTCTTTGTAAATGTGATTGAAATGATAAAATGAAGTGGTTTTGTCTTGTTTTGGAGGAAGGGGTGGGGCCCACGCCAAATTAGGGCAACAATAAAACAAAGAAAAATCAAAATTTATTTAATTTTAAGTGTTATTTCGGTCCATTGATGCGTCTCTAGACGGGAGACGGCTAGGTGTCTCCAAGTCTCCCGAGAAACGCTTGGGTGTCTCCCCAGGAGACTTGGAGACCTGGAGACGTCTCCAGGTCTCCAAGTTTCCTTGGGAGACGTGGAGACGTCTCCCCATCTCCGGCGGAGCTTTGGCGGTGGTGGCGGGACGGCGGGAGACGCCAAGTACCCGTCCCCCCGTCCCCGAGACATCCCCGTTTCCGAAACGCGACCAAATTAGGGGGGAAACGCGTTTCCGTGGAACACTGCTATAAATAAGTGCTTTACTAGCATTTAGATTTTGAAGGGAATAGTAATTTTATGCCCACTTGCTGCTGAATTGTTGTTCATGCTCCTTGTTATGTCTTATGCGTTGATTTGGTATATTGAATAGAAATTAGTGATTATTGCAAGCTTTGTATTGTAGTTTTCATTAACATGGGTGTTCAAGCTTTGTATGCAATTTTCATTATTCAATTTATTGGGTCTTGTCTATTGTATTCAATCCATTTCAATTCTTGTGTTGTACTCATTTCTTTTTGGTCTCCACATTTAGTTAGAAAGAGTGAGTGTGTTAGTTGTCATATATTAGGTCATTTGCATCAGTCAAAAAGATATAAAGTCTCTTCTCCATGTGTAGAAGTGTTGACTAGCCTTGTATCCATAGTTGAGAATTTTTTTTTTTTTTTTAGTTTGTTTTCCTTGCATGCTAAAAACTCCGAAATAATCTCATGCATTTTGTAAAAAGAAAAAGATTTTCCTTGTATATTGTAGGGTTTAGTATAGTATTTTGTTACAACAGAGTTTCCCCTTTCAATTTGAAGAAAGATTTTATCTTACACACTTTTGTTTTTCCTTTAAAGTGACAAATCAAAAAGATAATGTTTTTTGGTGCTCACCATGGGGGCATGAGAGAAAAATTTTCAGTGCCCATCTGCAGTAGCAAATGACCATTCTTGGTACAACTCCTGCACTACAGCTGAACCAAAATTGGATTGAACAAGATCAATAAAGTATTTAAGACTTTCATTAATCAATGTTTAATTAGGGTAACCATTTTTCAAGTGATCTACGTTAGATTCATAAATGAATTGATGCTACCAAAAACCTAACACAAGAAAATAGATAAAATAAAGCTATTTTAGCAATGATATGGAATCAAAATAGTAGAATAGAGTTAGTTCCCACAAGAGAATGCAAATGCTTAAGAAACAAAATACCATTACGAGAGCTCACAATAGCATGGATGAATGACAAGCTCGAGGAGGGGATACATATATAGGAAAGAGGGGAGGTAAGACCAACCAATGAGCAAAGTAACTCCTACCCAAAAATAGGCAAGAGTTACACTCATGAAAAGGTGCCATTTATGCTCATTTGACCTACTCACTACAACTAAGCAAGGTCAACTACATATGTAGGAAAATACATAATATCAAACTATGGAAAATAAAAATCCTACACTAACTACCCATTGAGCACAACTTAGGTGGGGGAAAAGATGGATCTTGACAAATGAAGCTTGATGAAGTACCCATGTACAAATAAATCTCCCCCAAAGAAGAGAGATAAAAGCCCCTCCAAATATATAGAGAGGACCCCCCAAAGTAGAGAGAGAAGGAAAGAACTAAGAAGCCCCTTAGAGTAGCCTCTCGCACCCCCAACAAAGCTCGTAAATGAAGAAACTTGTTTTTTTGTGAAGGGTTCGGTGAAAATGCCAATGATCTACTTGGCAATTGGGTAGTATCAGGGATCAATGACCTATCCATGAATAAGCTCCCAAATGTAGTGCATGTGAACCTCTACGTGCTTGGTTTGTTGATGGTGGATTGGGTTTTGTGAAATTCGTATAACACTTTGATTGTCTCAATATATAATTGATGGCTGTTTGAATTGGATACCAAACTTAGTGAGAATATGTTCAAGCCAAATGGCCATAGTGGTGGCATTAACAACCCCCTATACTTGGCTTTAGTGGAAGATAAAGCAATAGTAGATTGCTTCTTGCTTGACCAACAAATGGGACTTTAACAAAGGGAGATGTAACCTGAAGTGGACTTGCAATCTTGAAAGTTGCTTGCCCAATTTAAATTTGTATATCCCACCAAGTCAATATCAATACTTGTTGGGTAACAAGTCCAATATGCACCTTGAATGTAATGGAGAATCCACTTGGTTTCCTTATTGTGTAGCTCATGGGACTCTTGCATAAACCAAGAAACCATACCCACAACATAGGAATATTGAGCCTCGCATGTGATAAAAAGATGTAGGACAACTGAGAGGGGGGGGGGGAATCAGTTGTCATAGAATTCAAATTCAAAAACTTCAACACATATCCATTCCATAATCATATTATCTGTCATTAAGGATGAGCATTGAAACAAAGATAATACAAAGTAATTCAACACAACAAACACCAAATTTTACGTGGAAAACCCAAAAAGGGAAAAACCATGGTGAGGACCATAACTCAATGTGAAAGATAAAGTGAAGTTTTAAATCGAAATAAAGGTTTCCATCAGCTTCCGAAAAGGGACTCAATTGGGTCTCGAGTAAGCAAAAGCTCATCAGTATAAAAGGATTTCTATGTTTTACAAAACAAAATTAGCTTTATGCCTAAAAATGAACCGTAGAATAGTGCACCTAACAGTGCGTTAATGCGGCTCCAGTTGATGCTTTTTCCAATATTTGATTCAACACACTTCATCCTCGGCCACTTAACCGCATTGGGGACCCTCGCGATAGTATAATACTTTGGTCATTTGTCTCTTTTCTCACTCTTCTTTCTTCAGCTTCAAAATCATTCTAATGAGTTATTCATTTACATGAGTACCTCCATCTTAGCATCAATGGTCGTAGCCTAATTAGATGCATTTGTGAGTATTTACTCAAAATTTTACAACTATCGTAAGGTTTTAATCATTCAAGGTAAATATTTCAAGAAGATAATCAAAACTTCTAGCATGCTCATAATGTCTAAGTGACCCGTAAATAGGTTTATTATATCCGTGATAGCAAATTAATTCACCATATCATATTCATCTGAAGTCGTGCCGTGAATAGACTTCAATGCAAAAACAAAAACATTCCTCTGACACGCAGCTAATCGGAGGAGGGGATCTTGAGTAATGCGGTTCTTGATGCCTAAGCAAACTATTTCTCTCTAAACCGTAAGTGCCAGTTAAATTAACTCAAGAAGCTTGAAAATGGACAAGAATATCAAATGAGTAAAGTAGCTCAATACCGTTCTGTATAATCTCCACCTAATTGATCAAGAATCAGCTTTAACTCTTATAGCCACAAATGATGGTGACATCAATGACAACACAAAATTGTAGAGATAGTCAATCTTCTTCGTTTTTCCAACAATCTCCCCCTTTGTCATTGATGGCAACATGTAAAAACTTCTCCTTCAAACTCTCCCCATACTCTGATTCTCTCCCCCTTTGACATCAATGGCAAAGGGCGGCCAAAAATGATATAAACAAGGGTTTAGCATGGTGACATCAAAAGATTTCAATTCATCAAAAACTTTTAACCATCCAAAAATTTCAGACATCAAATCACTTCTTTTTCTTCCTTTTCTCCTTCTCCACAGCAAAAGCAATAGAAATTTAACACTTTAGGATTCAAGTAAAAATGACACTCTTTACTTGAAACACTTACTTGTACCTTTCCTCAAGAACTGGACGCAATTTCTTCCAGTTAAAAGTTGTAATGTCCCCTTCCTAGGCAGTTCAGGTGATTGAGGGGTTAGCCTATCATTTCGACCCTTGTAGGCTGACATATGTGATTAGAGGGTCTTCTATTGCAGTTATCCAGAGTTTTGAGACATTACTCCACAGTTTGATTTAGGTTTGGGCCTTTGCAGATGCTTATAGAGTGATATTTAGGCACTTACTATTTATAGTAAGTTAGGCTATCAGGGTTTACTATTTTTGGCAGGGCACCTGGTTTAGTTGGCATTCTCAGTTTCAACCCAGTTTGGCAGTTGGATGAGCAAACGGAGGATATTTGAGCATTTAATGATAATTAAATAATTATTATTGTGACTTTATGTTATAAAGTCAAATAATGAAATATTAATTATTAAATGGATTATTATAAAGTATCAAATGACTTTATAATAAAAGGGGCGATTATTATTATTGTTATTTAATGAGTATTTATTACTCAAGGAGGAAAAGTATGCCCATTAATGATTAATATTCCCTAAGTCTTGAAAAGGTCGAAATTATTATTATTAAATGCTTATGAGTTGCTTTTTTGGGGGTCGAGCCTCTTGAAGAGAGTATTAAATGCTTCAAAGACAAATGGAACTGATTATGATTGATTATTCTAATTTGTCTTTATCTCTCTGAGAACTTTGGAGTTTGTGAAACAAGGGTTTCTGCAAATTTGTATCATTTACAGATTTTGGAGAACGTTCCCTCTTCAGAATCAAGCATACTGAGGTTGTGAAAGATCAACTGAAGCTTGCTAATAGAGTGGCTTCATTCAGAGGTCATATCCGAGCATATTGTGAAGTTTTTGTTGAGAGTTTGAGTTGATTTTCATCAGAGGAGGATATTCTTGTGTGGCTGGTCAAACTCTTCATCTGGCACGATTTCCAAGAATTGTACAGCTGCATTTATTGCTGCTGTCAGGGTCAGCACCACAGCCGAAAGGACGCCTTTTCTATATTTGAGCAAAACTTCTGCCTGTTTTTCCTTCACCAAAGGTTGGCAACCTCGTATCTCCGGAGGTACCTTTCACCATTTTATGGTGGAGAAGTCTTCATTCAAGCCGGTCGCATTCATTCTATCTTCTTTATGGCTACTGCAAGCAAACCAAAGTGTTCTTCAAATAATATACGGCTTCGCTTTGTAATGCATGTCAACCGCTTAGTATTAGACCAATAAAATGAAGAAGTCAATCGCCATCATTTTGAGAGTAGTTTGCTTCAGTATTTGTAATTCCTGCATTTTTATTTGATTTGGCATCATTTTATTTAAAAATCGCAAAACCCTTATATTGCAAAAAAATCACAAAAACAATACAAAACAGCAAACAAACAAAAAAACTTTCATTCATCATCAGTAGTTGGGGTTGAGAGACACTAGGTCTCTTACAGAAGTAGCTAAATCCATTCTTGTGCAAATGCTTTCCAATAAACCCAACAGAGTAAAAGACGGTGACCAATATGAACTCTGTCTTTCAACATCTTCTGTGTCAATAAGTATTCCGGAAAGATGTTCTAACCGAACCTCAGCAATCTCCTTAAGAAACCAAAAGGTTTTCACTACATCATCTCTTTGTCTTTGTACAACTACTAGTTCAGCTTGCAGTTCACCAACTCTCAATCTTTGGTTTCCTTCTTTGTCTTCAAAGATGTCAAATTTCTTTCCAATATTGTTCACTTCAGATTCAATTGCTTCAATTTTACTTATGAAATTATCTATTGCAGCAGGCCACCAGAGACAATACTTGTAAGTATTAGATATTTCTTTAATGCATTTCTTTGTTTCCACGATCAATTCAGATAATCTCCCTTTAGCTTTAACACACCTCTTTTCTACCAAAGCTTCAAGCTTGCGTCCTTCCAGACCTTCAAGCAACATCCTTTCTTCAACAATCTCAACTAGATTTTCTGGCAATGAATCAGAAACAGCTAATATTTCAATACCTTTCCAAAGTAGATTTTCTACCAAAGCATCATCAATCTTAAGTCTGTCAATAGGAGAGGCCGCACTCCATAATTCACCAATCTTCTTCAACTTACCTTTAACAATCATAGACTGGATGTCATCAGAGGATACTTTCTCCTTTTCTTCTGAAATGTCAATGATATCTCCAGTTATAACTTTCCTCCTCTTCGATTCCGGAGGGGAATCACTAACTACAACCTCCAATTCCTTTTTGTTGATGTATAGCCACGGGCCTCTTACTTCCAACCGTGATTTTTATAAAGCAATAAATTAAATATAGCTTACAACTATTTATTTATTGGAGACGTCTTTTGTGAAAAGGTGCTTCACATAAATATTAAATAATCTTTTGTTAATGTGGCCGACTTCATCTTGATATTTGCCACCTTTCATGTGAGACACAACCATTCATTAAGGCCAACCTTTCATCTTTGAAGGGACGCATTTGTTGGAGATGACCACACTGATTTGTATATAAAGGAGGCGCTAATTACCTTCATCATCATTTTCATTCTATTCATTCAATTAAGTGCGAATCACCTACAACAAAGTTCGATATAGCAGATCAAGTCATTCTTCAAGAAGATCGATATTATCTTACAAGGAGTTCGATATTATTTATCTTGAGTTTGCATCAAGTGTGGTGCTGAGAATTCGGCCTTGTGATTGGCCTTATTGTAAAGTGAATTGTTGGTTATTATTCAATATATAAGAGATATATTGTTGCTGGGTTTTTCCTTCATTAGGGATATGGTCTTTCCTCCTGTTTGTACGTCGGTTCGAATTGTTTTGAAATTGGTAATAAATCTATTCTCTCATTTTAATTTCGATCCAAAACCATGTTAATACGGTATCGAAAGGGTTTTGAAGGTAAAAGACTGTAAGTGTTCAGATTCTATATACTATCTCCATTTTTCCTTTTGCGTCTGGTCCTGAACTTTCACTTAAAATGGGTGAACGGTCTCACATTGAAGATAGATCTTTCTGATGTATGCCCTTAACTTTCACCCTCTTGAAGTTTAGAGTTCTCATTGCAATTTGGAAGAAAATAAATATTCGATGCCCGCAGGAGAAGAGGTACCCAACCTTTCCATGAGATCAGCAGAAAGCGCATTTAATGTGGATAGAAGAATGGTACAAAGGCCAAGATATTAGACGATTCTCACGGGGCGGATCACCTTGTGCCTATTATCTCCAAGTTGAATACAGCTAGAGAGATGTTCAAGACCTTGGAGGGACTATATGAGATCAATAATACAAGCAGAGCTCTTGCATTGAGGCAACAACTTCATCACATCAAGATGGCGAAAGGAGATTCAGTCATCTCCTTCATGAAGATCACCGAGTTGAGAGATCAGCTTTGTGCCATTGGTAATATGGTTGATGATAAAGATTTAGTCATGTTGGCACTTAATGGTCTTCCTCAATCTTGGGAGCCATTTATCCAAGGTATTAGTGGAAGATCGAAGCTACCAAAGTTTGATCGACTTAGGGCAGATTGTATTCAAGAGGAATCAAGATTGGCAGCAAGAGGTAATGGTCGAAGTTCTAACAATAAAGAAAATCATGTACTTGCTGCTCAAACATCGAAGGGGAAAGGAAGAGAAGGAAGGAAAGGCAATTTCAAGAGGAACATAGACAAAAGATCGGATGGTGCTCCTGAATCTAAGAAGGATCTCTCCCATATACAGTGCTTCAGATGTGACAAGTTTGGTCACTATGTGAGAGATTGTGCAACAAGACCTAAGCAACATGCTTCTACTGCAGATGTGAATGATGTCTCTCCTTAGAAGGATTCAAGAGCTAATTCAAGTGGATTTTTATTTATCTCAGCCCTATCAAGCAATGTTCCAACCGATAGCAGCACATGGTTGATTGATAGTGGCGCCTCTCGTCACATTACCGGATTTAGAGAGCATCTTTCAGATTTGGTGGAGAGAGATACCAACATTCAAGTCATAATTGGAGATGATGCATGCTATTCAGTGAAAGGTGCTAGAGCCTCCTCTCTTCACCTAGATTACAGTATCTCTCTTCATTTGAGCGATGTGTTGTTCATACTAGGTATCAAGAGGAACCTTGTATCAATTTCAGCCTTGGAGGACAAAGGATATCAAGTTGCATTTTCCGAGGGAAAAGTTCTTGCTTGGCCGAAGAACTCTAGCATCAAGACAGCCTGAGTGATTGGTGTTCGGCAAGAGAGTCTTTATAGTCTTTCCATTCGTCCAATGCAGGCATTATTACATGATTCTACCAGTTCAAGTGAGCTTTGGCATAGAAGACTTGCTCACCTCCATTTCAGAGCTCTTCCATCCATGCAGAAGA
>VDFB02143235.1:0-48773 GCA_007258455.2 Sequoia sempervirens | reverse complement strand
AAGTTTCAAATTTTGGTTGCAATTAAAGTATTTTCAGATTTTGGGTTTGTAAGAGGGTGCTTTCCAAATTAGATTTGGTATTTTGAAATCTTGGAAGTTTCAAATAAAATTTTGCTAATCTTCTATATTTCTGTGAGTTATAATAATTGGTTGTTCCATGCGATTATTCATGATATTGCTGATTAATTGATGCCTACCGTATCAATGTCCATAATGCTGATAACTATATAATGAACAATCTTTATTAAGCAATATCATTGATAATTTGCTATTATTATTCTAGATGTATCATCTGAAGAGTGTCATACCATTTTAATAGCCAAGTCATAGTTGAGGAATAGAAATTCCTTCCATTAATGGAAAGGCGGTTGAGATGTTTAATGTTATCAATATTTTTTGAGAATGAATAGCAGCATTGAGCTACTACTAGGCATTTGAAGGGTGGCTATTAAATGCATTAAGCTAGGCGCTGGACAATTTCTGATGTAGCTGTATCTTTTTGGAGATTAACAATGATATTTGGGATGCCAACTATCATCCTCTGCACTTATTTTTGGGCAGTTTGAAAGCAAGTAAAATCACAACACTGTTAGCAAGTTGTAGTCCTTGATAGCCATTAAAACCTGTTGTATCATTCTTGCATATTGTTGTACCCAAAATAAATTTTTGGCTTTGTGCTTAAATTGAGCTAAATCATGTAAAAATGCCATCAAAAGTCTGTTTTAAGTCAAACCAAACATAAGGTCTTTGTGGGTTTCTGTCAAGCAACACGTGCAAAATTCTGAAAAATTGAAAATTAGGGTTCCGTACCCCTATTTTTAGGGAAACCCCTGAAAAAATAGGACCTTCTCGGAAATGATTGAAAATGATTTTGATACGATTAATCGACTTCACAATCACATTGATCAAGTCAGAATCATCAAAAGACATGTTTAACTCTGGTGGGTATGTTTTCATTTTTCAAAAGAAAAGTTAGAAGCTCCGCGACCATTAATGGCAAATTGGCCAGTACCAGGTGCTGAAAGTTAAGCTTCAAGAGCTTCAATGAAGAAACCATGGAAGAAAAGGGAAAAATGGTGATGTTTGATGGAGGAGATTTTTGAAATTGAAAAAGATTGAAAATTGGCTAACTCTGGAAACGTTACGAAGGAGAGATCAATCCAAGATGTAAAAAGAGCTCTTTTCAGTGAGGGGCGCCCTTGATTCTTAGGCGGTAAATGCAGACATCTGACTTCTCTAAGACAGTCATCTTCTTCATGCTCATGCCAGCTCGACAACGTAACATTCAGCAAGATCGTCTGATGAAGTGATCGCCGACAAACGTCAGCAGAGTGAAAAGAGGCAGTTGCCGAAGACAACAAAAATGATGATCGAACATTGAAAAAAGAGCCCTTTTCAAGCAAAGGTGCCCTTGAATGGGGTGGTCCAGATGTCAGTTTCAGGGAATTCACGCCTTCGTGAGGTCTCTTCGATTCTGTTTCAGCACGACAATGAATCTATCAGCCAAGCTGTGGGATGAGTCAAGCAATTGCAGTGGCTGATTGACTAAACATGCCAAATGAAGCTTTAATCAATAAGTTACAAGCTAAAAGTGCCCCTGCTAGCCAGGGGCACACTTCCTTTTGAGGTACCTGATGACCTCGCCAGCAGCTGTCATGTGTAAGGAACTTGTTTAGCTTAGTCCCAGCCTCTCAATCAAATCAATAGCATGTTCATCGAGTTTTCCAGGCAGCAGGTGGAAGCAATCAAGTGGTAAACGTCCCAGCAAGAGACTAGAAGCAAAGCATTTAAAAAACGTGCTAAGTCATGATGCAAAAAGAGCCCTTTCCAGAGAAAGGCGCCCTTTATTTTGGGCGTCCAGATGATGTCAAATAATAGAGGGTTCCCCAGGATGACCTTTAACGTTTGGGTCAATCTCGACAACAGAACTGTAAGCACGGGAATCTAACAAGTCAATCGCCTGATTACGAAGACCATGTTGGCATTTAAATTCAGCACCTCGGAATGCACATATTTGGAAATGGACAGCTATGCAAATAAAGCTATGCTAAAATTAGGAGGCTCCCTCTTCTTGATGGTGTTGAAGAAAGTAAAAACTAAGAACTAAGTTGCCTATCTTTTTATCAGGCTTGAGGCACAAAGGTTTATTAACACAAGCGCCCTTGGTGAGATTTTTTTGTTTTTAAGGAGAACCCGACTACGACTAACTTAGACTAAAGCGTTTCTAACTGCTCAAGTAATAAAGCGAGCAAGAGAAACTAGAAATAGAACAAGGTTGATTTCGACAAAATACTTCAAGCCAAACTCTCTCTCCAAGTTCTCCAACAGAAACATCTACACACTTCAATGTAGGGGTTGAAATCAAGATCATAAAAAGTAGAACATAAATAGCGAATTTGGAAATGTTATATCAAGGCAAAGGAGGCTCATGATTTTATTACTCAAACCGGAACAAAACTCACTTCTAGCATGCACGGAACAAAATTGCAGCTAAGGAGCACGTCTTGTGCTTACGCAATGAAGCAGCAATTACAATAACTCCTTGTTGGCTAAAAGAGGCTCAACAATTTGCTATCATAAAACAATTGAACAACACTTGAATAACAAATAAAAGGCACAATAGGCTCAGCGTTTTGTTATCACTAGCATGGTTAAAAAAAACTAATGAACAAAGGCTCTTATTTATAGGCAAAGCGGGAGATTAGGGAACCCTGATCTCGCTGGCACCACAATCCTAGAGACGCTTTCGACAAAGCAAACATTACTAAATCTAGAAAGAGATAACATCTAACACCTAAAATGAGAAAAGCGGGGAAACACCAATATTACATTTATCTTCCTTCTCTTCTCAAAGAGCGGATAAGAATTATTCAGAATAGAAGCGGGGAAAAGCTGAAGAAAGGCTGCTTTAAAAACTCAATCACATCAGCTAGAAATTAAGCGTGTCGGTTCCAGTTGCATCGTATATCAATAACGAAACGCTTTTTTCACAGAATATCTTAACATCACCCAGCGGATCTTTCGGGGAAATCTTAGCCGACCTCATTGGCGGCTTTCTCAAACTTTCTTTGACATCATCAGTATGACCTATCAACCCATGCCATTTGGATTATTTGCGAACAACACTCACGAAATTATTACACTTCGTAAAGCTTGTGCCGGTAGGAACCATCTTCAAAGGCTGTCGCGGGAAAGAGTCTCTATGATGAACTCAGCGGTGATGAAATGAAGAGCACAATCACCCGCTTTAATACGTAGGGGATAAATTCTCGGATAATGATATCACTCATAGGTTTTAACTTTGAAAACATGGCGCTCTCTCCAAGCAAGGATGTCTCTTGTGTTCTTTTGAAATTGCTGAACCATAGGCTGTGTCTAAATCAGCAATGATGGTCTCATGCCTTGGTCTTACTTTAGCTAGTGTTTGTTCAAACCCTTGAATACCTTGACGTAGCTCGTGAGCATTTTCTCTTAACTGGAACATCCGTGCCAAGATCTCCCTTCCTCTAACAATGAAACTCTCGATCCATTCTTGAGTTTCTTTCCCTTATGACCCGGTTGTAGCTGGCGATGATGCAGTGAAGTTGTCTCTAAAATCACGGGGCAGCAAGCTGGGTTGCTGTGAAGAAGAACCATGGACAAGGTTAAATATAAAGCTGACTCTTGATTTTCAGCCTTGAGGGCTGCCTTGTCTTCTCCATCCTTGAGCACTCTTTCCTGAAGGTTTTCGAACACAACTCTGAATAGACTCACATCCGCATGCCTGGTATTTCTACCAAGATTAGCCTTGATCATGCCGAAGTCATCCATATTCACCTCATCCCTGTTCTTGTCTTCTGGGGGCAATGCAGTCTCCATGATTATCTCGTTATCAGGATTCCTATCAAAGTGAACTTGCTTCTTTGCTTTCTTCTTAGGAGGTTCCTAATAGATGTTATCGAGATCATCAACACTTACCTGATATGAAGGCCTTCTTCTTACCCTTCCTAAGGAGTTCTCAAGCCAAGACACGGTAGCATCTTTACTAACTTCCTCAGGAGGTGCAATTCCAATCTCTTCATCATCTTCAATATCAAGGTCGATGTGAATTGGTAAAGGTTCTATCAAAGGTATAGAAACATGTGTTGAAGGCGGCTCCTCTGCTTCTTTTTGAGGTATCGGCTCGTCAGGAGGAGCTTCTGAATCAACTGTAGGCTGCTCCTGTATGACTATGCCTGAGAAGTCTAACCTTCTTCTTACATTTTTACTTGATCTACTACCTTTGACACCTTCTTGAGACTGACTTTTTCCCTTCCCTTTTGACTGTGCTTTGGAGGAAGAGGGAATTGTCCTTGGCGGCTCTGCTACTGGGATGGAGTTTTTCCTTTTAAGGATTAGGAAAACCTTGCTATGCTCAAAGACTTGTCTTGTCCTGTCTTCAACTGAGAGAGATTCTTTATTAGCCCAGTTGACTTGTGGAAGGGGCTGAACTTCTATTCGCTTCTGAGTATACATCGGGAGAAGCACATCCTCATCATCATCTGATAACCCTTCTATATCTTCATTTAAGCAGTCTTTCATCTGGTGGAGAGTGAGCCTGCTGTAACTACGCCTTCGCACCTCGAACTCATATGTACAATTAGCCCAAAAATCTTCAAGAGCGGATATATGAGCATAGTTCTTCTCAAGTCGGCCAGTGTAGACACCATGAGGATCAAATGATCGCCTCTCGCTGTAAGACTTGAGGCCGAGTTTATCCAACTCATCTCCCATTGTCTTAGCATCTGCAGCAGTCCTGCATGTATAAATTCCCAACCCTAATGGAAAATGGAGGGAGGGTTTCCTTCTGTTCCTCAATACTGTGTGGACATCGTGGGCCTGCCTCAAGAACTCCATGAAGACGACCTCATCTGACAGGTACCTAGGTAGCATAAGCGGGGCACCTGAATAGCCATAGACCCTAAGATAGGTGAAAGTGGGAAACTGTATGAACCAATCTACCCACTCCGCCATCGCTGCCCTGGCAACTAAAGATATACGGACGTGTAATTCGTTGTCCAGGTCCCGCACTGTGTACATGAGAAAAGCCTTGTTCACTCTCTTGTAGTGATGCAGCGACTTCGTGAATTCCAACTGGGGATAGTAGTTATATATATGTTGTACACTCAACGATCCCTCGGTGTTCAACCCTCTGAATTGACCTTGATAGGCTACCAGGTAGACTAGGTAAGACACCATATGAAACTCATGAAATTGGAAGTATTATGTTGTCTGTTGATGTAGGCTATCACTGACCAAGGTAGGCCAATCATAGAACTCGGTTTTCTTCATGATGTGGGGTATGGCGTAAAACATCCAAGGCTGAAACTTGGTGGCGTCTTCTGAGCCAGTTACCCTATTGAGTAAGGTGATAATGATAGCAATTTCATCCTTAAACTCTCCTTGCCCAACGATCTTTGGCAAAGTCTTATGCTTTTCTTTCATCCATCTCTGTGCAATCTTCTTACTATATTTATCTTTGTGCATCTCCCATATCCTTTCACATTCACCCTTTGAGATAGTAACGGTTTCAGGCCATGGGGGAATGGAAAAACACTTCTCGATCATATCAGGTTTCAGACTGCAAATCAATCTGCCATCCACTGACTGGATCTCCCTAGTAGCCGGGTTGTAATGCTTGATGCAAGCGATTATGAACTCAAGACTCTGAACTGATATAGGAATACACGCTGCTGCGAGGAGTCCAGAGTGTCCCAGGTTCCTGATTGAGGTGTTGCCTGCGCTCTCCAAAGCGTGTAAATCAAACACTGGCTTGATATGATGCAAGTCTGTCTCAGCTGTTTTGATGAAATCATGATAGAGAGCTGATTCAGTCTTAAAAACATTGGGAGTGTACTCCATTTCGGAAAATTTGAAGAACAACTGTAAGCTCGCCTAGGTTCAGACAAGTCTTGAGCAACTTCTATTTTTAGAATGTTGATTTTCTTGCTCCAACGGACAAATTTTTTGAAATTTTTTCTGAGATATGGGTTTTGCTCAGAATTTCGTTGCAAGACAACCTAGATCGTCCGTTTTTGAAAATTTTGAATTTCGACTGAAAAAGCAACAAACCCTAATTTCTTCAATTTTTCATCGAAAAAGCTAGCACCTGGGTTTTGTTCAAAATATGATTAGAAATGGACCCAGTTGATTAGATTTGCAAAACACTGATGGCTGATCAAAAAAAAGCAGCCAACCCTAGGATTTGAAATTTTCTTAAAAAAGCTGTGATATGGGTTTTCTTCAGAAGACTGATTTGAGAAGACCCAGATGATTGAAAATTGAATGCACTGAGGATTTCACTGACATGCAAATAAAAAGCAGCTGCTGCAACTTGATGAAGTTCTTGAAAAAAAAATTTAGAAGAATAAGGTGATAAGACCCAGATGGCTGAAAATTTGAAAACCTTGGCCCTCTCCTTGAAAAATTTGATCTTCTGGATGAAAAAGTATGAAAAAGCAAGGGTTTAAGTTGCTGGTCTGAAAATTTTGATGAAAAACCAGCAAACTAAGTTCTTGAATCTTGAAAAATTTCTTCAAACTTGCTGCTCCAACTTTCTCCTTTGAATGCTACCTACAAAAATAATGAAAATTACATGGAAGAGAGGTGTTAAATAGACTTAGGGTTTTGTTTTAGTTTTGCTTTCTTTTGATTTTATTTCCAAAACCCTAAAATCTCAGCACATTGAACTTGGACGCCATCTTCCTTCTTGCAATTTTGAAAATTTTGAAAATCTTGAAAATTTCTCTAAGGCATGAGAAGATGGGCGCCCTTCTTGGCTAGGGGCGCCCATTTCAAGCAGTGTTAGTCAATTTTTTGACATTTTCAACTTTCTTCATTTTGACCCCCTACTTCGCCTTCGATTTCCGGCTTGCAGACTAATCTGATGAGCGAGCTGAAGGATTCATCACGGAGCCTGATCTGTTCTGAGAAGATTGTTCTGGAGGCGCCTCTGACTAAAAACTTCATCTTGACCTTCGAATTCATGGGAGCCTTTCTTCTCTAGGGGCGCCCATTTTATCCAGAGTTAGCCATTTTTATGATCTTCAATTTCTTCATTAACTCCTCTTCTACAGATGACCTCGTCGAATCTTGGTGACTCGGGCATAAGATTGACTATTGGTTATGCTTGTTGCGAAGCTGACGAGATATTAGGAGGGGTCCTCTAGGATAAACTTTGTCAAACAACTGAGTTTAGACTTTCAAAAGCTTGGGCGCCCTTGGCAAGCTGGGGCGCCCAAACTCACCAGAGTTAGATTATTTTCCACTTTTTCCTGTCTGCTTTTGAATTTCAGTTCTCAACTCTCACCAGACCCTCTGTTCAGCTCCTCGTATCTGGCGACTGCAACCTCCGATTGACGTGCTGGATATCTCGTTGGAAAGCCAGATCAATTGTGAAGAAATCACGTTAGGGCCGCTTCTCCAAATTCATCTGTTTTACCCCTTGAAATCTTGGGCACCTCTTCTCTCCTAGGGCGCCCAAACCTTCCAGACTAAGCCATTTTTTCATCTGATTTCATCTTCAAGTTTGAAACTTTCATTCTGTACGTTCCTCTTTGATCTGAATCTGCTGAAGATTGAACAGTCGGATGATCTGACGGAAATAGGCGTTGCGAAGCTCGCTGAATACTGAAGAGATTGAACATATTCTCAAACCCTAACTGCTAAGTTAGGTACTTCAAAAAGCCGGGCGCCCTTCTTCACCAAGGGCGCCCAAACTTACCAGAGTTAGTCAAATTTTGATAATTCACATGTTCTTCATTCTGACTTCAGTTTGGATCTCCCCTGTTCGGCGCTGAATCCCAGGCGACTGGATAATCTGTTGATTGCACCGTCGAACTCGTCACGGAGCTGGCAGAGAACTAAACAACTTTGGTTGGAGGCACAAACCCTAATTTTATCACTTAAAGCCCTAAAAAGGTGGGCGCCTATCTTCACCTAGGGCGCCCAAGTCTGACAGTGTTAGAAAATTTTCATCATTTTTCACCTTCTTTCTCGTTCTTCGTGCTAGCTCATGAACTCACCTTCTGTTGAACGCCTGCATGTTGAATCTGACGCCTGGTAGCCGACTGACCTCCATTGCTGACCTTGGAGCTCCTGTTATGCTTCTGAAAAAGCAGAATAGACCCAGTAGGGTAAAACTGATTATTTTGAAATTCTGACTGCATAAGCCTGATATGATCGTATTTTTGGGCCAATCAAAATTAGTTTGGACCCTATCGGACCAACTTTCTATTTTTAGAAAGTTTTGTCAGTATCCGTTTCAAAAGAAACCCAAAATAACCCAGAAAACGTTACTTAAAATAGCAATTTTCCTAAAAAGTAGGGATGAAAAACTGAGATCCGGTTTTGTAGATTAAGCTACCTGAGCAGATCTGATCGTTAGATTTTGAAAAATTTGTGTTTTAACCCCTCATGCAAGACCTGCACACCCAAATTTTGACCTTTTTGACTGTTTTAACAAGACTTTTACTCATTTCTTCAAAATGTCTAATTGTAACAAAAAATTTAATTTTGGGGTACAACAGACCAAACTGGAGTAGTTTCAAGCATAAATATCACTGAGCAAAAAGGAAAAAGCACCCTTTTCAACTAGGGGCGCCCTTGCTTTAAAGGACCCTAAACTGCCTTCCATGAACTGAAACACCAGCCATCCTTTGCAGGAAAGATCTGGCCACCTGATGAGATATCAAGCAAGATTGTACAATTTACCAATCAGTGAGAATTTCAAACCGAAGCACGGGAGGTCTAAATGAAGAAGTTGAAGAGAAGACATCAAAATTAACTAAGGCAAGGCCAAAAGCGCCCCTCCTTAGGAAAGGCGCCCAGCCTTTTGAAGCTCCAAACTCAGTTTTATGGCATTGTGTCTCCCAGGAATAGTTCTTCAGCACGGATCCAACTACTCAGTGAATCTATCAGCAGCTTCTCGGGGTCGTCTAATCAACCTGAAACACTAGATCAAACAGAGATCATTCAACATCAAAAATGATGAAAAAAGGCCTCAAACTCAAAAGGGACGCCCAAAAAGGTCAAAGGCATGTTTTGTTGACCAAATGAGATATTTAGAGGCAAACTTGGCCAATTCACCCCACGATCAGTGGATACCTACCTTTTGAACTCTAGATCAAGCCAAATCAACTTTACATCATGAGTTAGGCTCCCAAACTTCATGGATTCAAGCACAAATCTCTATATGATCAAGCCTAGGCGTCCATTATGCTCATTTCTTTGCAGGTTGAGAGTTTGAACAGCAATAAGCTCTCCAAGGATGTTTTTCAAGATCTGAAGAAGGTTTTTCAATCATTCTTCATGATTTTTCGAAGATCAGTGACAGGGAAGGTTTGTCTTTTCAAAGGTTGCATCCAGCAAAGAATTTTCTCAAAGAGGGCAGCAATAACTTCTATTCTTCCTCTCATCTTCTTCTTCTATTTTGTCTAAAAATTCTTGCATGTCATTGTAAACAGCAGGGTATCACAGATCTGATCAACTAGGTGTGATCAACATAATTTTCCAAAGGAACCCATCTCTCTAAATTTTTCAAAATCAGAAAAATTGCCGCCCCTATTTTTAGGAAATTTTTCCAGAAAAGTCATCAAATCGAAATTTCAACGAATTGGGTTTGTTCAGCTTTGAAGCACGAACAAAACCCATGTATTAGAATTTTTCCGAAAAAATACTTCTCGACAGGCAACGCTATTTTTAAGGGTTTTCAAAGTTGTCTAAACATACCCGTGTTTACAGTCAACAGGCAAGTTTTTCTTCACAAAATGACAATTTGGCGTCCTTGGGCTCCAATTGAACAACCAAACCTTGCACCAGCGACTCTCCAACCAGCTCTTACACATATTGTCGGAGAGCAAATAGACATCATCAGCAGTCTGCGGATTTTTATCTTTGAAATGAATACATCACCCGCTCAGTGGAGAGCCGCAGCAATTACTCTGGACGAAGAAGAAAAAGAGGTTGATCTTGCAACCGAGAGGCCAATATTACCACCTCCTGTGTGGCAGTAAGCACCCTGGCTTACCAACTGCAAAGAGGTCATTCCAAGCACGGAGCCGCCAAAGTTACCAAGAGCAGCAACTTGCGCAAGGAGAGGAGATGCCACATCATGAAAGCATTGACTATCCGGAAGAGAAAGAAATCAACCCATGGATCGAAGAACTGTTGACCGGAGGTGGTGAGGTGCAAAAGGACACCTAAGCTAGGACGTCCTAATCTCTAGGAAGGCATTTATGATTAATAGTTAGTTAACTTGATGACTCATTCCAAGTTAACCAACTGTCCCTTGAATCATGCATGTCTATCTCTATTTCTGGGGTGGTTTGTTTTGACTTCCATTGATTGTAGATGTTTGTTTTGACCCCACTAATCGTGGATGACTTATCCCATAAATCATGGATATCTATCTTAGAGACACCTAATGAATATTAAAGTTCACCTTTAGTCTTCTTTCAGTCAACTGAAGTAGTTTCCAATTGACTCTGTTTACTTTCAGTTAACTGAAGTAGTTTTCCAGTTAACTATCTGTTCCCCTTTCATAGGAATAAATCTTGCTAATTAATTGGCAAGAACTCATTGTTAACTCAAGCAGATTTTAGGGTTGCCTACTCCTTTGAGTTCTATAAATAGGAGCCTTAGGCTCATTATTTGTTTAACTTTACTTCACGGCAGCAAAACGCTAAGCAACTTTTCCTTCATATTGTTCGCTTAGTATATGTTCTTGGATCGTATTTGTTGTAGTTAAGCACTAAGTACATCTTGTGCTCTCTCTACTCTGATAGGTGTGTCCAATCTTTGTTAATGTATCATTGGTTTGATCGCAGCATGTGTGATTATCTCTTCGAGATAAGCTGCTGTCCCAACATGTATTCTTTGGTGAAGTATTGAGATAATAAATCAGGAGAGTTACCATGCCTTTGATCCAAAAGTCTCAAGATTTTATCATTGTGTGTTGTGTTTAATAGGTTTGTTTTCAATCTACAACTCGGAAAGGCCTTGGTGCCTCCTTGGGAATTTAGGAGATAAGATTATCGTATCTTTGTTGTTTCTCGTAACTTACTTTTCAGCCTACACCTCGGAAAGGTCTTGGTACCTCCTTGGGAATCCTGAGATATAAGTTACCGTAAAGATTGCTTGTGTGAGTTCTATTCCAGTACGGATCTGGGAGTTCAGAGCCTTCGGATGCATCCTGAGAGAGCGATTCGACCAAGTGATCGAACCATCCATTCCCGCTCCTATGCCCTCATGCTCTGTTTACCTTGAGGATATAGGATAGATTAAAAGCCAGTTTTAGTCGTAGTTAAGATCTGTCGAAACCAGAGAAAAAGCTTAGCTGTGGCGCACTTGTGTTTATGCACCCTTGTGTCCTACTGCTGAGTAAAAAAGAATAGGATCGCAGTTTACTTACTCCATACCTTTCACTTACGCATAAATCAGCAGAGAGGGACTTCTCTTTAAATAACGAAGAAGTGTTGCAAAAAATTTGTAATAGCTGCCCGTTTACAATCAGCACTCCAGAGGTGCTAATTTAAACGCCAACAGTTTTTTGGCGCCCACCGTTGGGGCAATGAGGCATAAAACTTCAAGAAAAAGCTAACGCTTTTATGTCACGGGAATGGTCCTCTGACATCCAATTGCATGATCCATACAAGAAATAATGGATGGTAACAACAATAATGTTGGCAAGAGGCATCCACCTTCATTGCCTTAGCATAATAGTATTGGTCCGGACCTCTGGTTTTTTAGGTAAATCATGAATTACTTGAAGGGTCAAGGAAACACTTTCCCCAATTTCACAGCGATGGAAGTCGACACCCAAATGAACATTTTGCTGCATTCACAACGGCTTGCGTCGTCTTGCATGTACCACATGAAGACATCGCAATGCATCTCTTTGTGGAGACTCTTGTTGGGAATGTTGCTAACTGGTTCAATCACCTGAAGCTAGGCATTATTACAAGTTGGGAAACTATGAGCGAGAATTTTTTGGCGAGATTCAAGCCCGCTAAAGACAATCATATGTTGTTTTCCCAGCTTGCAAATTCAAAGATGGAACACAACGAACACGAGGGAATTTGTATCAAGATTTAATCGTCTTGTTACAAGAATTTCTTCCACACTCGATCCATCACCAGAGATTCTGATGAGTTGTTTCATAAATGCTCTTCCATCAAAGATAGCCTTCTTCCTGAAGATGGCAAAAGAAACAGAGTTGAAGAGTGTGCAAGAACACGCCATCAGGTTGGAGGATAATATGATCACTTCCAACTTGATGAAAACAGATTCTATCAGATCTCTAGTTTAGCAACCGTACCAGCCAAAGAGAGATAATCTTCAGCCCCGGTTGCCAACACCTCCATCAAGACCAACGATTGAAGTTGCACACAGTGTCGTATTTTGCTGTTTCCATGACAGTGATGAACATACTGGATCCACATGTCCCGAGAATCTAAGAATGACCCAAATCATGGGATATGCTGAAGTTGCTCCCAGTTCTAGTTTTGTACCAACAAGTTTGAATGTTGTCTTACCACAGACGGACAACTTCGATGGTGACTCCGCAACGGGATACTTCGAACCCGTTATTAAAGAAGAAAAAGAAGCATACCGTCAGTATTCTCTTGCAGTGAATCATGAAAAAATTTCAACGCCTGTGACTACACGTGTTCAACACTTCAAAGCACAGAAAGAAGAGGAACAAAGACGGAGATCAAACAAAAAGGGTGAAGAGGTGCCTTCCACTTCCAAACCCAGACCTTCACAGAAGAACGCTATGCCAGTTGCTCAAGATCCATCTTCAGCAAATTTTGACATCATAGCTTCCATGATGAAGACTAAGGTACAAATCTCTCAACTGGAATATCTTCAGGATCATCCAGAGCAACTAGATCAAATTCTCGATGTTGTAAAGAAGCAAGTTGTGCTCAAATCATTTGTTCCAGCAGGAGCAAAGCCTGAAACGAGTCCCGATAATTATGTGACTCTACTAGAGGTAGAAACTAAAGATCAGAACATTGCTTGTTCTGAAAAGAGATTGACAGAGGACACAAGGTCATGGACAACACAGTTCGATGAATGTTGTTCAAATACAAGTTCGGAAGCAGGGGAAATGATCATCTCCCCTAAAGGACAATTGCACCCACCTGTGCAATTGGAATTCACTAAAGCTAAGAAAGAGGTGCTTTTATTAGGCCTCAAAGATGCCGAAGACATGGGAATCAAACTCCTATGTGTTAAAGGCAATCTGGAGCTGATCCATGAGCCGGTCAAAGGATATTTTCAGGTCAGCAAAGATCACCTACGGCATTATAGAAATCGAGTTTGGAACTCGATCAACTGGTTTGAAGAGTTCAACATCTCAAGGATGGATTATAGCGGAACTAATGCCTCAGGGTAATCAACTTTCCCATTTGCATCATATTCTGCCTTTTGTCAAAGTACTTTTGCTTGGATATATGAATACCTGAGAATCTTCATCCCAGACGGATTGTCTCCTACAATTCCCATCAAAAGAGAAGTAAATCCTTTCAGGTAGAAGCAACATCGATGGGAGGCTCTTCACGCTGCCATGAAGCAACAATATTTGAAACATTTTCGTCCCTTTGAGGGTGGAGTGTTTTCTTTGTAAATAATTTTCTTTTGCTTTAACGTTATGTTTTTCCCCGTCCTGTGATGTTTTGTCGTGTTTTTAACGCTTTCGTAGGAAGTCTTGTTTTAGGTGAATAAATTGGTGAGCCCAATAAATAGGTGAACTCTAATTTTAGATGTATTAGGAATTTGTCCTGACTCCATTGCCCAACTGATAAGACATACTGGTCTATGAAACTAGAGATTCTCGATTCTCCTATGCCGTAGGTATCCGACATGGTCACCAAACGGAGCCTAATGTTGTACCCAAAATAATTTTTTGGCTTTCTGCTTAAATTGAGCTAAATCATGTAAAAATGCCGTCAAAAGTCTGTTTTAGGTCAAACCAAACATAAGGTCTTTGTAGGTTTTTGTCAAGGAACACGTGCAAAATTTTGAAAATTTGAAAATTAGGGTTTCGTACCCCTATTTTTAGGGATACGCCCGAAAATAGGACCTTCCCGGAAATGATTGAAAATGATTTTGATAGGATTAATCGACTTCACGATCACATCAATCAAGTTAGAATCATCAAAAGACATGTTTAACTCTGGTGGGTATGTTTTCATTTTTCAGAAGAAAAGTTAGAAGCTTCGCAGCCATTAATGGCAGATTGGCCAGTACCAGGTGCTGAAATTTAAGCTTCAAGAGCTTCAATGAAGAAACCATGGAAGAAAAGGGAAAAATGGTGATGTTTGACGGAGGAGATTTCTGAAATCGAAAAAAGATTGAAAATTGGCTAACTCTGGAAACGTTACGAAGGAGAGATTAGTCCAAGATGTAAAAAGAGCTCTTTTCAGTGAGGGGCGCCCTTGATTCCTAGGGGGTAAATGCAGACATCTGACTTCTCTAAGACAGTCATCTTCTTCATGCTCGTGCCAGCTCGACAACGTAACATTCAGCAAGATCGTTTGATGAAGCGATCGCCGACAAACATCAGCAAAGTGAAAAGAGGCAGTTGACAAAGACAACAAAAATGATGATCCAGCATTGAAAAAAGAGCCCTTTTCAAGCAAAGGTGCCCCTGAATGGGGTGGTCCAAATGTCAGTTTCAAGGAATTCACACCTTCATGAGGTCTCTTCGATTTCGTTTCAGCGCGACAACGAATCTATCAACCAAGCTGCGGGATGAGTCAAACAATTGCAGTGGCTGATTAATTGAACATGCCAAATGAAGCTTTAATCAATAAGTTACAAGCTAAAAGCGCCCCTGCTGGCCAGGGGCGCCCTTCCTTTTGAGGTACCTGATGACCTCATCAGCAGCTATCGTGTGTAAGGAACTTGTTTAGCTTAGTCCCAGCCTCTCAGTCAAATCAACAGCATGTTCATCAGGTTTGCTAGGCAGCAGGTGGAAGCAATCAAGTGGTAAGCATCCCAAAAAGAGACTAGAAGCAAAGCATTTAAAAAACGTGCTAAGGCATGATGCAAAAAGAGCCCTTTCTAGAGAAACGTGACCTTTATTTTGGGCCTCCAGATGATGTCAAATAACAGAGGGTTCCCCAGGATGACCTTCACTGTTTGGGTCAACCTCGACAACAGAACTGTAAGCACGGGAATTTGACAAGTCAATCGCCTGATTACGAAGACCAAACTGGAGTAGTTTCAAGCATAAATATCACTGAGCAAAAAGAAAAAAGTACCCTTTTTAGCTAGGGGCGCCCTTGCTTTAAAGGACCCTAAACTGCCTTCCATGAACTGAAACACCAACCGTCCTTTTCAGGACTGATTTGGCCACCTGATGAGATATCAAGCAAGATTGTCAAATTTACCAATCAACGAGAATTTCAAACCAAAGCATGGAAGGTTTGAATGAAGAAGTTAAAGAGAAGACATCAAAATTAACTAAGGCAAGGCCAAAAGTGCCCCTCCTTGGGAAAGGCGCCCTGCCTTTTGAAGCTCCAAACTCAGTTTTCTGGCATTGCGTCTCCCAGGAACAGTTCTTCAGCACGGATCTAGCTACTCAATGAATCTATCAACAGCTTCTCGAGGTCGTCCGATCAACCTGAAACTCTAGATCAAATAGAGATCATTCAACATGAAAAAAGATGAAAAAAGGCCTCAAACTCAAAAGGGACGCCCAAAAAGGTCAAAGGCATGTTTTGTTGACCAAATGAGATATTTTGGAGGCAATCTTGGCCAATTCACCCCACGATCAGTGGATACCTACCTTTTGAACTCCAGATCAAGCCAAATCAGCTTTACATCATGAGTTAGGCTCCCAAACTTCATGGATTCAAGCACAAATCTCTATATGATCAAGCCTAGGCGTCCATTATGCTCATTTCTTTTCAGGTTGAGGGTTTGAACAGCAATAAGCTCTCCAAGAAGGTTTTTCAATCATTCTTCATGATTTTTCGAAGATCAATGACAGGGAAGGTTTGCCTTTTCAGAGGTTGCATCTAAAAAAGAATTTTCTCAAAGAGGGCAGCAATAACTTCTATTCTTCCTCTCATCTTCTTCTTCTATTCTGTCTAAAAATTCTTGCATGTCATAGTAAACAGCAGTGTATCACAGATTTGATCAACTAGGTGTGATCAACATAATTTTCCAGAGGAACCCATCTCTTTAAATTTTTCAAAATCAGCAAAATTGCTGCCCCTATTTTTAGGGATTTTTTCCGGAAAAGTCATCAAATCGAAATTTCAACAAACTGGGTTTGTTCAGCTTTGAAGCACGAACAAAACCCATGTGTCAGAATTTTTCTGAAAAAATACTTCTCGACAGGCAACGCTATTTTTAAGGGTTTTCAAAGTTGTCTAAACATACCCGTGTTTACAATCAACAGGCGAGTTTTTCTTCATAGAATGACAATTTGGCATCCTTGGGCTCCAATTCAACAACCCGACCTTGCACCAGCAACTCTCCAACCAGATCTTACACATATTTCCGGAGAGCGAACGGACATTATTAGCAGTCTGCGGATTTTTATCTTTGAAAAGAATACATCACCCGCTCAGTGGAGAGCCGCAGCAATTACTCTGGACGAAGAAGAAAAAGAGGTTGATCTTGCAACCGAGAGGCCAATATTACCACCTCCTGTGTGGCAATAAGCACCCTGGCTTACCAACTGCAAAGAGGTCATTCCAAGCACGGAGCCGCCAAAGTTACCAAGAGCAGCAGCTTGCGCAAGGAGAGGAGATGCCACATCATCAAAGCATTGACTATCCGGAAGCGAAAGAAATCAACCCATGGATCGAAGAACTGTTGACCGGAGGTGGTGAGGTGCAAAAGGACACCTAAGCTAGGACGTCCTAATCTCTAGGAAGGCATTTATGATTAATAGTTAGTTAACTTGATGACTCATTCCAACCAATTGTCCCTTGAATCATGCATGCCTATCTCTATTTCTGGGGTGGTTTGTTTTGACTTCCATTGATTGTAGATGTTTGTTTTGACTCCACTAATCGTGGATGACTTATCCCATAAATCATGGATATCTATCTTAGAGACACCTAATGAATATTAAAGTTCACCTTTAGTCTTCTTTCAGTCAACTGAAGTAGTTTCCAATTGACTCTGTTTACTTTCAGTTAACTGAAGTAGTTTTCCAGTTAACTATCTGTTCCCCTTTCATAGGAATAAATCTTGCTAATTAATTGGCAAGAACTCATTGTTAACTCAAGCAGATTTTAGGGTTGCCTACTCCTTTGAGTTCTATAAATAGGAGCCTTAGGCTCATTATTTGTTTAACTTTACTTCATGGCAGCAAAACGCTAAGCAACTTTTCCTTCATATTGTTCGCTTAGTATATGTTCTTGGATCGTATTTGTTGTAGTTAAGCACTAAGTACATCTTGTGCTCTCTCTACTCAGATAGGTGTGTCCAATCTTTGTTAATGTATCATTGGTTTGATCGCAGCATGTGTGATTATCTCTTCGAGATAAGCTGCTGTCCCAACGTGTATTCTTTGGTGAAGTATTGAGATAATAAATCAGGAGAGTTACCATGCCTTTGATCCAAAAGTCTCAAGGTTTTATCATTGTGTGTTGTGTTTAATAGTCTATTTTCAATCTACCTCGGAAAGGCCTTGATGCCTCCTTGGAAATTTAGGAGATAAGATTATCGTATCTTTGTTGTTACTCGTAACTTACTTTTCAGCCTACACCTCGGAAAGGTCTTGGTACCTCCTTGGGAATCCTGAGATATAAGCTATCGTAAAGATTGCTTGTGTGAGTTCTATTTCAGTACAGATCTGGGAGTTCAGAGCCTTCGGATGCATCCTGAGAGAGCAATTCGACCAAGTGATCGAACCATCCATTCCCGCTCCTATGCCCTCATGCTCTGTTTACCTTGAGGATATAGGATAGATTAAAAGCCAGTTTTAGTCGTAGTTAAGATTTGCCGAAACCAGAGAAAAAGCTTAGCTGCGGCGCACTTGTGTTTATGCACCCTTGTGTCCTACTGCTGAGTAAAAAAGAATAGGATCGCAGTTTACTTACTCCATACCTTTCACTTACACATAAATCACCAGAGAGGGACTTCTCCTCTTTAAATAACGAAGAAGTGTTGCAAAACATTTGTAATAGCTGACCGTTTACAATCAGCACTCCAGAGGTGCTAATTTAAATGCCAACACATATATTGGTACTAGTATAGAGGAGGATTTGCAACAATGATTCAGGAATTCTAGTGTTCTAACAATGTGCTATTTATCTTTCATATTTTTGGAGTTTGTTTAGAGTATGCAGGATAGATTTTGGCTGTGTACAACATAAGAGGTTGTACCTCTCCTAAGAGGAATTGCGGCCTTGGTAACTATATATCAAATGCAAATTATTGTTGGTTGTAAAGCATTTAGAAGGTGAATTTTATTGGTATGATTCGAAATTAATTAATCATTTCTGCTGTCATGATATTCAGCTGTGTGCGTGATTTTTTTTAAAGATATTTCTAGAGAAATAAGTTCTGAAAATCAATAAGAAATGTTACAGTTGTACCATATAGAAATGTTAATTGGATAAATCATTGATGGTATCTTGTGAAGATTAAATTTCCATATTCAGTTGCTGCAATCTCAGTATAACATATGTTGGGTATTGGCTATTACAATTCGGTATTAGTGCCAATTTGCAGCACTGTTCATCCTTCATTTGTACTTTCGAAAATATCACCTCTTATTCTAGATAATGTCTTTTTCTAGATTGTTGGACAACTCTTTGTTATAATTCCTAAAATTGAAAATAGAAGAGTATTTAATTCCTTTTATCATTTATATTGTAAACATCTATGTGGTTCACTGCCAAATTATCTTTGGATTGTAAGTCTAGATGGCAATGCCACCAAGGCATGGTTAATTATTTAAATTTTCCATACTACATACATTGTAGAACTATGCAGCTTGTTGCCAATAGGTTAGTGTCCCAATCACCATATAGTCTCACCTTACCCACATTGAGATCTCGGTAATCAAAAAGTATGAAAGTTTGCATTTCATACTAACATTTGCAAAAATTTCAAAAAAATATCAATTGGGGACATCACAATTGCCTCCTAGGAACACCCACACACCCACATTGTGTATATGTAATGGTATATTATGACTTCTTTGATAGTAATGCCACTAAGTATTTAAATAGTATGTTATAATTACATAGATTATAAGACCATTGTGTAATTTAATTGGTAAAAGTATGACTAGCTTGTCTACATGGTGTGCGTATCAATGAGTTATGTCTTACTTAAGATGTTACATTGTTTCATATAAATCAACATATAGAACAAGGTGTGGACATGCATGTCATTCACAAAGTCTCTTTAGAAAGCACAGGATTTTACGATTCCCTCAACTTTGTGGTTATGACAATAGGGGAATTATCATGAAAGAATTTCTACATTGGCAGTGATAATACTACAACCTTGTCTTAATTATGAAAATATTGTAACCTTGCAATTTAACTTTCTTAATACATTAGTTTGATAGACTTGAGTGGTATTAGAATTGTCGTCTAATTGCACTCACATGTGGACATGTAATGAGTTGAAAATAGTTAAATGTATTATTAACTTGTAGCGCAATAGCCTATGGCTATGTTATCCGTATAGGTTTAGTACAAGTTCAAGTACCTTACGGGTCCCTCCCAAGGTATGCCCAGGGTTCCACCCAGGACCTGGGGCATACCCGTGGCCTAGGACATCCAAACTTTAAAAAAAAAAATTAAAAGTATTTTTTTAAAACAAAGAAGTCATCTAAAAGGCATTGGTCGCCCTAAAGTGAGGGCATAATATGTTTTTCAACTCATTTCACAAGCACAAAAAGCCACAAGTAGCATTTTTTGCCTCCAAGCTGCCATTAATGGGCTTTCAAGGTTTGTGCTATTTTTTTCGAAGGTGAGGGCTATAGAGGAGTTAGACGTACACCAACAAGGGAGAAATAGCTACGCAAAGAAGATCTAACCATCAAAGGTGAGTAAAAATTTCATTTTTTTCAAGTTTTCAATAATTTTTTGGAAGATTTTGAAGGTTTTTAAAAAAAAAAATCAATTTTTTTTGTTTTTTTGATAAATTTGGATTTTTTTTTAACTTTTTATGCATCAAAGAGGGTTATAATGCTGATTTTTTTTTTAAATTAAATTGTTGTGTTGTTAATTTGTAATGTTTTTTATTTTAAGTTCATAAAAAATGGCTAGTAGTTCTAGTTCAGTTGGCCCAAATGTAGAGAGTCAATTTCAATATGATGCATCATCACCTCTTTGGCAACATACGACAATGATTCAACAACTTCCTGGTGGTGGGGGTTATCTTTGGCGTTGTAGCCAATGTGGAACTCAATATAAGAGCTTGTACTTTCAAGTGAAAACTCACTTATGTGCTATTCCTTTATAGGGAATAAAAGTTTGTCCTAGGCCAAATAAAAAAGGATTGTCAAAACAACAAATATTGACTTATATTAAAGAAAAAGAGGATGCCGACATGGCATGTAATAGATCAAAGGCTATTGCACATCCTCTTTCCAAAAGAAGCTTGCACAAACCTCCTAGTGGCTTATCACAATTGGCTGGCCCACATCCTTTCATTCCAATGCCACCATCTTCTGAAGAAGAGAATGTTTCGATTTCACGAAAAGGAGGTCCATTGGAGAAGGCCTTCAAAAATGAAGTGAGGGAGATTGCAGATCAAAGCATTGCTCATTGCATTATGGCAATGGGCTTCCTTTCAACCTTGTTAGATCACCTAATTGGTGGGAAATGGTGACGGCCCTTTCCAATACAACTTTTGATTATGTTAGACCTAAGTATGAAAAGTTACAAACCACCTTATTAGCAAAGGAGAAAGCTTCAATAGAGATATTATTGAGAGTAATCAAGGATATATGGCTCTAAACAAGTGTGTCCATCATTTTTGACACATGGAAAGATTGCAGAAATAGACCATTGGTCAGTGTTATAGCAGTGTCTCCTAAAGAGGTGATGTTTTTGAAGCAATGGATTGTGAGGGGCAAGTAAAAGATGCAAGTCTCATTGCCAATATCCTCATAGAATCCATTGAAATGGTGGGATTTGAAAATGTTTTCCAAATCAGAATGGACAACACTAAAAATTGTAGGGCAGCTAGGTCCATAGTGGAGGGTACATATAGTCACATTTTTTGGACACCATGTATAGTCCACTCACTCAATTTGATATTGCAAAAGATTGGCACACAAATTGAGTTGGTCAAAAAAATCTACACAGAGGGCAAGGAGATTCAAATGTTTGTAACTAATCATCATATGTCACAAGGCATCTTCATGACCTTCTCCAAGTTGGAGTTGTTGAAGGTAATTTAAATTTAATTTTTTAATATATTTTTTATTTTTTATTGTTGATATGTGACATGTATTTTTTATACCATGTTAAGTTGTCAAAACTCGATTTGCATCTCACACAATCATCTTAAGATGACTTGTGAAGGTGCAAGAGGCCTTGATTTCTATGGTCATCAACAGCTTGTGGAGTGTATGGAGGCAATCAAGCATAGAAAGAGCCCAAAAAGTAAAAGCATTGATCCTAAATAATGAATGGTGGACTCGTGTGGAATATGTTTTGAAATCCACTAAACCCATCATCAATATGATTAGGTATGTCAATACTGATCGCCCATGTTTGGGTGAAATTTATGATGGCATGGACTTCATGGTGGAGAAAATAAGAATGATAATAGAAACCAAGGAACATGACCCAATGGAAACTTTTTTCAAAAATGTGCAAAAGATTATTGTTGACCATTGGAACAAGATGACCACCCCCTTACATCTCTTAGCATTTTCTTTATCGCCAAAGCATTATTGAAAATAGATACTTTCATTGCCAAGGAGGGTGACACCATATAGAGATGAGGAGGTTGCTACTAGCTACAAGGCTGCATTTAGAAAGATATTTTCAGATGAAGATATACGAAATGTTGTCTTGAGTGACTAGCTACAAGGCTGCATTTAGAAAGATATTTTCAGATGAAGATATCCGAAATGTTGTCTTGAGCAAGTTTGGCCACTTCATATCTAAAAAAGAATCATGATGTTCCCACTCTTCAAGACAAATATGGGAAAGATGCTCATGATTGGTGGTATCTACATGGTCAATGCTCCATTTTCTTGCAACCTCTTGCAATTAAAACTCTCTCCCAAGAATGATCCTTTTATTTTTATTTTTCTTGTTTTTTATTCAATGTTATTATGCTATATATTATATTTTATAATAACATAATTTTATAATTTATGTTTTGAATTTATAAAATTAAATAATAAATGTTATATGCAAATTCAACAGGTTGTGAGTTCTTCTTCGGCTGAGGGGAATTGGAGTACATACTCCATCCATCGATTAATTGCAACCATTTGGGTGCAAAAAAAGCAAAGGATTTGGTCTATGTACACTCCAACCTTCATCTATTGACACATAAGACACCTGAATATAATGATGGTGTGACAAATAATTGGGATCTAAGTCTTGTGAGTGCTCATTTAAATGCTACAGTAGCACAGCTTGCCGAAGTCTCTATAGATGAGGCAGCTTCTGCACGTGAGACAGCTAGTGGGAGTGGCACTCCATTTGATTGTGGTTCAAATGAAATTGAACCAAATGTTCACCTTGATGTTTTTGATGAAGAAGAATATGAAAACTATTAAATATTGATTGTAATTTTGAATTTTCATTGTGTAATGACATTTTGAGAGTTGAGCATTTTCATTTTTGCAAATTGAAATTATGAATGAGGTATTTAAATATTCTATTTATTGGCAATTAGAGTATCACTATTCTTATAATTTATAATTTTGAACATATATATATTCTCGTAACCATACCCAAGGAAAAAAAAAAATTGTACTGTCATATCGGGTTTCCGTACTTGTACGCACACCCGTACCCAAACCGGTAACTTAGACCTATGGTATGGTAGATAATAGTAGTGGTTTGATAACTAAGTTTTAGTGCTTCCTTACTAAATGGTTGTACTTATGTCAAAGGTGGGCACTGCTTAGGGTCTATAGCACAAAGAATTTACTGTATCAATTTCAATGACAATCTCTAACTGTAACAAACACTAAACTCATTTGTTGCAAATTTCAATAGGGTAAGTGCTTAGAGTTTTAATTAAGAAAGAGTGGATTTTAAAATCCTAATGTTGAGAGTGTATAGAACTGTGACATGCTTGTTGTAAGGATCAACGTTAAATAATTGCATAATTGTTATAGTAAATAGAGATAACTGTACAGTATATTAAGTGTGGTGTGTGCTCTATACATGCGAAGCTATGTTAAACTTGAAATGTATTATGGTTTTCCTTGTTGCAAGGATTGCTCAAGGTTTTGGCAAATGGTAGTTTGTGAGAACTTATTTGCAGAGTTCAATATCTTGTCTTGTGAGAGACGCGTTTTATGTCCCATCTAAGAGCAATGTTTTGATTGTGCAGAATTGTGTTATAAAATCTAAACTGTCATGTTTGTAAGGAAATGACATTCATTACATAACCTAACTTTCAAAGTTACCAATTGGGATATGTGCAAACGCAGTTTAGATATTCAGGAACTTGTTATTCAAAACCTAGTTATTCCTTGATATCAAGGGAATGGAAACATATAAAATGGGTGCACTTTCATAGAACAACCTATTGTGTGTATTATTATGAGATACTTATTTTACCATGAGTTAAGGGATTAGTCAATAATTCAATAAACTTGAAATGGGAAGGATGTAAACTTGTATATCATAAGATCTTAATCCAATGGTAATGGTAATTCAATGAATGATGTTGTTGATCAAGGCAGTTAACCTTGTCACAAGAACAATATAGCAATGTTTATTTTTATACGTAAAACACAGTTTGATATAGGTTAATCATTTGGACATATCCCTAATAGTGATGCAAATTTAAATGTTAAACTAAAGTAAGCAAATATTAAATCATAATTAGATAAACAAGGAGTGCTTCAAGGAAAGTCTATAAAGTGTTAAGAATGTTATCATGTTCAACGAACACTTGGAACAGAGTAAAGCATTCAATATTACCTAATGTAACCAAATTTCTATAATGATAAAGTAACACTTGATACATTACGATGCAACTCAAACAAAGTATGGTGGGCGTGATATGTCTACATATCTTGAGATGTTCATATCTGATCAAGTAACACTTGATGCAGAATAAAAGAATGCATATATTGAGAAAGCTTATAACAAGTCTTACTATCACTCAAGCTTCATGATTATCATGTAACACTTAGTTGATGAAAAACTCATGATGATATCAACTGACACTTGATTCATGCATGTTTGATGTACCCAATCAAGTGACACTTAATGCAAGGTATTGTGGTTGACCAAGTGCCACTTGACTATGCATTGAAAATGAGTCAGTCAAGTAACACTCAAGACACCTGCATGAGTTTCAATTGAACTTCAAATGCAATAAAATTATAAATTAACTAACTCGATCTATGGCTCAAAGATATATTGACTTTCACAAACTAAGGTCAGCTCTAACTTCTATCTATTATTAGAGATACAAGAAACATCCCCAAGGAAGTAGGATTTTAATTAAATCTGTTTTCTGTGGATGTGGGTGATTCTCTTCTGAAATTCATTAGAGGTGAACTAGATTTATGAAATGTAGTATGTGCATTAACTATAAATCTGGCCTTCGAAAAAAAAAAATTGAAGGTCGGAATTTGAAGGTTATTGCAACATTCAGTTAAACTCTCTCAGAAAACAATCTAGCTTCCTGTTAAATCCTTCCTAGGAGACAACACTCATAACATGATATTGTTAATAGCAGGTAGTATGGATATTGCAGTTGATTGGAAGCTGGGGCCATCAACAAGTGAGCCTGGTTTCCAATGGGATGACGAAACTAAATGTAAAATGTTATTTATCATAAAAACTCCACTGTAGGTTTGGTGGGTCTGTTTCAGCATTTGGGTTTAGTTGCAATTTTCGCTGAGGTTAATTTGTTTTTGAGCTTTTTTTCTGGTTTGTGTTCCTCCCATGTGAAGTTTTGGGGTGGTTTAGGTTCCTAGTTTATATCGACTATAGCATATCCTTTCCCACAAGGAGGATGTAGCTAAGGCTGGTTCTTCCTGGAAATTAGTTGACCCGGCTATAAGTTTCTCGCCCCAATTAACCTCTAATATGATGAAAGTTATTCTTGTTTGTCACAACGGAGTCATGAAATACTCTTAATCATTCTTATTTGTCAAAAAAAGAGTCGTGCTATATTCTTAAAATGGGATTAAATTAAATATAAAATAGTCCTGGTCCTTGGAACCTGGTATAAACTCAGGAAAACAGTTCTGCCAAAAATTCTCCTGCCTTTCCCAACACGCAGTTATAAGACTTCATTTTAATAAATGACTGGATGTGTTACTTTTGCGGCCTCTTTCAGGAATATGAAAGGAACATATAGAAAAAGAGTACAAACCTGTGGCTCGTGTTGAATGGAAGAGACGCTTCGAAGTTGAATGTCGATTCATGCAAATGTGGCCTGAAAAGAAAAAAGATAATCTTTAGAACGCAAGGCCCTGCTTTGCCTACCTGATCCTCTGCAATTTTGGTTTTTATTTTCAACTTACCATGGATTGCTACCGTTACGTAAAAATGAAAATCCTTGTGGCATTGCCAACACATGATTGGGAATCTATATGAGGATGACAATAAGAGGTTTTAGATTTAAATGTTTTATTTTTAATTAATATTTGAGATTAGTGTTCAATGATTTATTGAACAAATAGGAAATGAAATGAGAGTTGGATTTGAAAACGAAAGAAATTAAATTGCTACTAAAAATAGTATAATTATAACTAGTAATCACACATTGTTGTGCAATGGGTATGTCGAAGAGGTGTGGAAGGTCAATTAAGGAAAATTTTGGTCTAATTTTTGCATACATTTGTGTAGTACATGAGGTCAATTGGTAGGAAATTTAGCAAATGATGTTGTTTGTGCAACAAAGGTATCAATGGATAAGTGATAGCTTCAAATTAATTATGCATCCATTTACAAGGATCTAAACATGATTGAAATAAAACCTCTAAATCAAGAAGATAATCATAATCCATTACCAATAGTCGCATGTTATGTTTTCAATAGGGAGAGAGGGAGAGATAGGGATAGAAAGAGGGAGAGATAGAGGGGGGAAGAGCGAGAGAGAGAGAGGGGTAAGGAGATAGAGATAAAGACGAAGATAGAGATGGCGATGGAAGAGGAGAGGGATATGGATAAGGAGGAGATATAAAGAGAGGGAGGGAAGAGGGATAGATAGAGATGGAAGAGATAAATATATAGAGAGGGAGAGATAGAAAGATAAATATATGAAGTGATATATAGAGAGAGGTAAAGAGAGGGAGAGCTATAGGGGTAGAGAGATAGAGAGATAATGAAATAGAGATAGACCTGGAGAGATAATGAAATAGAGATAGAGGGAGAGATAGTGAAATAAAGATAGAGGAAGAGATGGAAGAAGAAATATGGAGAGATAGAGTTAGAGAGACAAAGAGATATAGATACAGAGGTCTAGGAAGAGGGAGGGAGATGGATGGATAGAGAGGAGACATGTCTAGAGATAAGGGGAGGGATGGGAAGATAGAGGTAGAGATGAAGATAGAGAAGAGAGGAAGAAGGATAAAAATAGGTAGAGAGATGGAGATAGACCTATAGGGGGAGGTGAAGATAGAGAGATGGGGAGATGGAGAGGAAGTAATAGAGATATATAAAGGAAGAGGGAGAGGGAGATAGACATATAGAGGAAGAGGGAGAGGGAGAGAGATAGAGATATAGATGGTGAGATATAGTGATAGAGAGATAGAGATATAGAGAGATATAGAGAGGGGGAGAAGGAAATAGATATAGACAAATAAAGATGGAGAGAGGGAGAGAGAAATATGGGGAGATAGAGCGAAGAGAAAGAGGGATAGATAGATGTATGGGAAGATAAATAGAGAAAGATAGAGATGTATGGGAAGAGAAAGGGATAGAGAGAGATATAGAGAGATAGAGACAAGTAATAGAGAGAGAGAGGGAGAAGAAATAGAGAGATAGAGATATAGATAGGGAGGGAGAAACATAAAGTGTATGTGAGAGAGAGTGAGAGATATAGAGATAGAGACAAGGTTGGAGAAATAGGGACTGTGTGTGTGTGTGTGCGTGCTTGTAAGTGAGAGAGAGATAAAGAGGGAAAGAGATATATAAATAGATAGAGAGGGAGGGAGTGAGGGAGAGCGAGAGAAATAGAGAGAGGATAGATGAAAAGTAGAGAGATATAGAAAGAGGGAGTGATAAGGAGAGATGGAGAGAGAGGGATAGATATGGATAGAAAGAGAGATATAGAGAGATAGATATAGTGGGAAAGGTAGAGGGGGAATAGAGAGATGCAGGGAGAGGTAAGGAAATAGAGAGAGGGGAGAGACATAGAGAGGAAGATATCTAGGTAGAGATGGAGACGAAGACGAAGACGAAGTAGATATTTTACATATTTTGTATACACATTTCATAGTCAATATAGCTATCAAGGGGCAACATAATATGCTCCAACAAAGGTATCAATGGAGAATTGATAGCTTCAAGTCAACTATGCATCCACTTATAGGGATCCAAACATGATTGAAATAAAAATTTGGAATCAAGAAGATAATCAGGCTCCATTACAAATAAGCTCATGTTATTTTTGCAATAAGGAGAAAGGGGGAGAGAGGGAGAGGTAGGGATAGAAAGAGGGAGAGATAGAGGGGAAGAGTCAGAGAGAGGGGCAAGGAGATAGAGATTGAGAGGAAGATAGAGATAGATATGGAGATGGAGATGGAGAGGAATATTTATCTGTTAAAAGATTATCCTTAGAGCCCATTGTGTATTAAGTAGCAGAAATCAATTGATGAGCATAGGGATTTATTACACGATGAAGTGGCACAATGATATTTGAAAGGCCAATAAACACCATTGTATGTAATCATGTTTTTTAGATCTTTTATCATAAAGAGACCCTTCAAAAAATTATCTCAACTCCACTTTTATATGCTTGGGAGTTGAGTTATCTTTTCAAGTGGGTCGGGTCTATCTTTTAGACCCTCAATAATTTATGTCTTATCTTTTAGAAAATTAGTTGTATTTAAATAGTGAGAATGATGATTTGTTTTTTATTATATCATTTATCAAGTTTATTTTTTTGTATGATTGATCTTTATTTGACCCTTGAATACTTTTGATGGCTTGGATCATTTACTTGTGATAGTTTAACCAAATGATAACTTCTAATTTAGATATATGCTCCCTCATAATATTATAATCTGACATATAAAAATAAAATTTTGTATATAAAATAAAGTATATATCTATATACCATCATTTTTCTCTCGATTAAGTATATCAGTTGTTTTAATTTAGTTAAAATATTAATTTTAGAAAATAAAAATACTTAAAAACTATATAATTATAATTTAAAAAGGAATGTAAAAGCATGTAGATATTTGATCTCAAAAAGTAGTTTTTTAAGTAATGATTTTGTCTCTTCATCACCTTAGTGAAGTCATCATTTATATCTTGATCCTCTACATGTTATTGCATGAGATTACACGGAGAACTTATGCATTAGCAATAAAATAAACAAATTTAACAATATTATCAAGTTGACTCATTTATAATTAATATAAATAGAAAGTAGATATAATACCCATAGTATATTTATTAGTTAATTAAAATATACAATTACATTTTTTTTTTTAAGTTCTTAAAAATTAAACAATTGAAACAATACTATAAAATAAAGAATATTGAATGCTTTACAATGAAAGTAAAATTATGCTTTATACAAAAAAAAATAGATTTTTATCTTTTGTTTCTATAGAAGTAATTATAACTTAAAAAATAATGTAAGAGTATGTTGAGATTTTATCTAGATAAAAGTTTGTTTCTTTAAAAGTCAAGATTTCATTTCTTGATCCTATGTATGTTCTTGCATGGAATTTCATGTATTTTCCTTTTTGTCAAATTTCTGCATTAGCAATAGAAATAAATAATTTATTAATAATTTTAAAATATATAATTACATTAATTTTAAAGAGAGAAAATTCTTAAAAATTGAATAATTAAAACAATAATAATGATTTGTAATGAAGAAAAGCTATGATGTATACAATAAGCTATACGTTTATTCTTTGCTTTATTAAAAAAAATATAAATTAAAAAGGAATGAGAGAGTATGTAGAGATTTGATTTCTAAGAAAGATTAACTTTTTATAAAATAATGATATTATCTCTTTGATTCATTATAAAAAAATATAACTTAAAAATGGGAGAGTATGTAGAGATTTGATTTCTAAAAAAAGCTAGTTTTTTAAAGTAGTGATATTATCTATTGATATTAGCTATTTTTCTATATTACTAAAATTGTTGAATAGTCATATATTTTTCAATAGTTTTACATCATTCTAACAAATTCTAAACCATTTATCATGAAAGTTGGTCGATTAGGTTCATATAGGGAATGCCTTTGGTGTAATTAATATTATAAATTATAAAATTATCATATTATAATTATTAAAAGTGATAGAAATAAAAAGCAAAATTGTTGAATGGTTAGATACTTTTCAATAGTTTTGCATCATTCTATCACATTTTGAACCATTGATCATGAAAGTTAGTCGATTAGGTTCATATAGGGAATACCTTTGGCGTAATTAATATTATAAATTATAAAATTATCATGTTATAATTATTAAAAGTGATAGAAATAAAAAGCAATGTGATGGGATTAATAAATGAAAGGGTAAGTCGAGCTCGGTAGCATGAGCTTGTAACCCAAGTGGGGACACGTGTAATGTCCCCTTCTCAGATGTGATCGTTTCTGTTGACCGTTGGCCTATTCCAGAGACCTGTAGCCTACTCGGATGGTGAAATTAGGGTTTCCTAGTTTTGAGGTGGTTGTTGCTTGAAGTTTGGAAATCGGATTGCGGATTCTTTCTGGGTTTTCCGAGAGCTTCGCAATGGTATGGTCAGTTTGGCATTCCGAGCAACTTCATGAATTTACTATTTTTAGTAAATTCTATTTTTAGCAGTGGACATGTTGGGTTCAGTTCAGTTGGTCTTCTTCTTCAGTTGGTTCAGCTGGCACTTTAGTTTTTGGCCTTGGGTGCATTTTTCTTGGAGAGATAAGTATTTTTCATTATAATATTATATTTTAATATTATAACACCCCTTTACCTAGCAGTACAACTTCATGTTGTTTTTGAAAAGGGGACTTAAAGGGTCAAGGCGTCATTGTGAGTTAAATTATGTTTTAAAAGTCAAATATTGAGCTAAATGAAAAGGACGCCTACTTGAGGGATTGACTTTTATTTAAAAGTGAAATATTTCATTAAGGAAAAGGGACACCTTCTTTTGGAGGGAAATGCTGAATTCAAAATTAGGGTTTTGGGCACCCTTCTTGAAGCTTCTAGATGGTTCTCTCATGTCTATATAATCAGGCCTCAGCTCTTCATTTGGGATCTTTTGTCTACCACATCGTTATGCTGCTGAATTGTCTTCAGGCACTCGCTTCGAGGAAAGCACACCTCCTAGCATGGGCTCATCTTCTTGCTTGAAAGATAGCAACTAGTTGAGAGGTTAACTTGTAATAGGTTTGATTTGCATTTTCAGTTTAGTATTTGCATTTGGAGTTCTAGTTTTGCATTTATGTTCATTTCTGGAGTTGCTGAACATCATATGAGAATGTAAGATTTGCTCATAGCTTTTGAAATAAAATTAATTTGGTTCTGGGCATTGAAGAAATCTATTTCCTTAAGCTAGGTGACCATCTTTGCAAAGTTATAGATTTTATGTTGCTCATTTGGATTTTTAAAGAAAAATCGCCCTTTTAAGAGGGTCGTACCTTTCTGGGAATGGCTTTGGGATCTGTGCAAAATAAATAGAAGTCAATAGGTGATGTTTATGTATTCCATTTGGGGTGCCATCATTCCTAGAGCAATCTGCATTTGGTTTTATGTCAATAGGGTGAGTTTTGAGCAAGTTACGTGCATTCTAGTGAGTTACTATGTTGTTGTTCTGAGTAATTTCTGTCATAAACAGTCAATATCAGACTTGGGAAAGTTTAGTGGTTGAGTGAGAAGTTGTTATTAAAATGGTTTGAGAGTATTGGAGAGGTTTCTTAAATTGTTGCAGCATTGAAGGCTTCTAATCTTGTGATTCTGGCAGGTTCTCTAATACATTGTAAGCTGAACAGTAGTACTGTCAGCACTTCTCAATTCTTCTCTTTGATTTTATTGTATTTCCCACTGAATAAGTGGAAGAGGTTGGCTTGCCGCCTATTTACTTTCAGTTCAATAGTTTAGGGACCCTCTGACCATATGCTCGCCATCTCTCGACGCCATTCTTGGTTAGGGTTACATTTTGTTCATCATGCATTGATCCTCTGACCATATGCTCGTCTGCACAGGCGCATTCTTGGTTAGAGTTCCCTTCAGTTTGCATTCGCATAGATCCTCTGACCAATGCTCACACCTTGCCCACATCGGGATCTTGGTGTACATTCTGGTTAGGGTTACTTTTCGCATCGTTTTGGTTTAGTGCTAACCTTAACGGGTGCGTGTTCATTGTAATTGCATTGTGAAAAACAAAAAAAAAATTGGTTCGGATCATTACAACATGTAAGGTGGAGGAACAGGCGAGTGAAAGTCTATAGGAGGGAAGATGCCCTACTCCAAGTAGAGAGTTGTTGTGAGGCCCCCCTTCGAAGGAAGGGTTGTCTCACAGAGTAAAGCAGGAGGGGACTGCGTGAGGCTGGTTTCACAGAGCAACAACAACCTCCCGCTCCTTACAGTGGAAGGATTACGAGCTGCTTTCCCCTCTGACCGCAATCCTCCCTGGGACCCCAACCTTTTATTAGGGAACTTGAACAAACTTTTTAGAAAGAGAGAATTTTTTTAGCATGGAACACCGTACTTCTCGGAACACGCCTCTCTGCCCCAACAATAGTTTTTCAAAAAAAAGAGTCATTATGTGAAAGATTTTGGCTTCCATGGTAATGATTGGGAAGGGAGATGCCCGTTTTTTCAAGCTTCAGTAGCTTCATCTCCTAGTTTTGGTTGTCATGATGTGTTTTCAAAGGATCCTTGGGGTTTTCGTGGTTCTTTTAAGGGCTTGACACCTTACAGGGGCTCTTTTATGGGTCCGACTTCTTTTCGAGGTCATCAGGACAAATCTCTAGGAGGAACCTTTGATCATAGGTGTGGTAAGCAACCTTTTTTTGATATTTGTGGTTCAGATTCTGGTTCTCAGGATGTTTCTTCAAACTCATCTCATCACTCTTGGGCTGAGATGGTTTCTGGCCGTTTTCCATGTACATTCCCTAATAATATTCCTCTCATTCCACCAATATCTAGAAATCCTTCGCATCCTACTACGTTTCCTAATAATATTTTGATTGATAGTGGAGCTTCCTTCAATCCAAATCATAGAGTCATTCCTACCACATTTCCTAATTCCATCCTAATTTCTAGCTCTTTTATGGATCAAAAGTGTAAAAATTCAAAGGATTATTCATTCCACAAACAGGAGGTGGTTGGAAAAGTTTTTGAAATAAATTATCAAAAGCAAAGTTGGTGTTTGATTCAAAAAGGGATTTTTCCTTCTCAATGAATTGTTCCAGTTACATTCTCTGAGGAAATGCTTTAGCCTCGAGTGTGTGATCTTCAGGGGATAGCTCTTATTTGTAAGTTTTGGAAATTCTCTCCTCCGTTGAAATTTTTAAAATCTTGGGTTTTTCAAGAATGGGAAGGCTCTTCTTAGGTGTTTTATCTTAACAAGGGAGAGGGATTCTTTGTTGTTATTTTTGACAATATGGAGTTTAGAAATGTCGTTCATAAGGTTAAATCATGGTTTTGTGAAGGTTCGGGTTTATATACTACTCCTTGGATCCCTAATTTCTCTCCTGTACAAGCTAGGGTAAGGTTCATGGCCTTTTGGATTCAATTGCAGGGCCGACCACTTGAGTACAGAGAGACTAAGCTTGTAGAAATTATAGGGAATCAAATTGGTATATTTATTCGTCATGACCTGAATTATTTTATGAATCCCTTCGTGTGTGTGAGGTTTTGTGTTCTTTTTGATGTAACTAAGTGTCTGCCTTTTATTGTCAACATCACATCTCCTTATGGGGTGTGGAAACAAGAAATAGTAGTTGAAGATCCTAAAAAAAAAATTCATCTTGTCATTATCTTATGCATTTGGGTAATGAGTGTCAAGTGGTTGAGGAAATTGAGGATAAACTTCATTCTCAGAACGTTGAGGTCAACCCTTCATCTCAAAAGGTAGAGATCAATCCTTCTTTTCAAAAGGCGGCTATGCATTCTCCATGTGTAGATTATGTTGAGCAATTTTCTAAATCAAATGTGATTCATGGGTGGGATATGCAGGATAAAACATATTGTCCTTCAATTGTTTATCGGGGTTCTTCCAGTGGGCAAATTATTCCTGTCATGAATCAACATTTATCAAAAGATAGTTCCAAGTGTGGATCGGTTAACTTGGTATCTGCCTCTCTAGAAAGTATAATCTATGTATCAAAGGAGTTTCCTCCCACTCATACTAGTTACATTATTACCTTGCCTATTGGATGGGAAAACTTACTGTCCATAAATATTTTCTTTAATTCCCTACGGCTTCTTGTTCCATCAATCAAGTGTGTTAGTTTTTAGCAAATCAATGGTTGTGCTACCATGTTAATTGTTGGTTTGGATAATCAGACTACATTAGCTCACTTTTTGGAGAGTGTTCGTAAAAGGGATTGCGATTTTCTTTTTCCTGAGCAATCTACAAGGGAGTCTCCATCTCCTGGTCTTTCTTCTTTTTCTACTGATAATCAATTGGAGACATTTGTAGATGAAGCACTTTCTTCGATAGGGGAAGTACTTATTGAAGAAATTACAACAAAGGTGTTAGAAGCAAAATGTGAGTTTGATCTTCTTCATTTATCTTCTATAGTTCAAGCCCCACTAATTCCTCTTAGTAGTAAAAAGTCTCCTACTAAAAGAGGTAGGAAATCATTTGTCGTCAAGCTTCAAGAGGAAATTGATGCAGGTATTCAATCCACCTTAGATGGTCACAAGCTAGGTGAGAGTGAGAAGCAAAAAAGGCCAAGGAGAGCTTGTTGCTCTCCTAAGGCATTATGAAAATAATATCTTGGAATGTCAGAGGCATCAATGCCTCTGACAAAAGGATCCAAATTAAGCAACAATTGGATTCTTGCGGTGTAGATGTAGTGGTTTTACAAGAAACAAAAATATCATGTGAAGCATTTGAAAAATTTGGTAAACAATGGTCTAAGTGGAAATATTTATAATCTCCCTCATAAGGACCATCTGGTGGTCTTATCACTCTATGGAATGAAAAAATAGTAAGCATTTCACAAATTAATTGTAAGAGTAATTGGCAGTTAATGTGGATTACTCACTTTGATTTACAATTTTGTTTGATCAATGTTTATGGTCCGGTCAGTTTAGTGGGGAAAAATAGTCTTTGGGGTGAGTTGAATCAATTGTTGGATCAGTTGGGTCAAGATAAGGTCATTTTAACAGGTGATTTCAATGCTATCACTTCATTTGCTGAGAAAATAGGAGGGATTTTTCCATCTAAAAAGGACATGGAAAACTTTTAGTCCTTCATCCAAGGTAATGCTTTGGTGGATATAATCCCTGGGAATGGTAGATTTACTTGGACTAATGGGAGGCAAAACTTTCTGCAGATAGCAGAAAGATTGGATAGATTTTTTACTTCACCAACTTGGGGTGTAACTGATTATGATTTAGTATCACAAATCTTGTCTTTCACTGCTTCTGATCATTTTGCAATTTCTCTGGATTTGTGTGCAAAGAGTGTTAAGCCAAAATGGAAATCTTCATTTAAATTTGAGGCAATGTGGTTCCGCCATCCTCAAATTTTAAGTCTTCTAAGGCAATGGTGGTTAAGTGCACCTTCTTGCAAAGGTTCTAGGATGTTTCAGCTCAATATGAAATTGGACCACATGAAAAAGTAGATAAAAGTGTGGAACTTGCAAGTGTTTAAATTTTTTTTTGTGCAAAAGGAGTTGGTTTATAAAAAAATTTCTAAGGTAAATGAAGCAATTATTGAGAAGGGTTTAAATAATGTGTTATTTCAAGGACAAAAGTCACTTCAATTGGAATGGAAAGAATTGATTGCAAGGGAGGAAGTGTATTGGAGGCAAAAGTCAAGAGAGTTGTGGTTGAAGGATGGGGATAGAAATACCAAGTTTTTTCATATCTCTGCACAAATCAAGAAGTCTAAAAATTCAATTTTCTCAATACATGACAGTATCACAAGTACTTGTTTAACAAAAGAAGTGGATATCCAAAATGAAGATATTAAATTATTTTCTTCTTTGTTAATCTGCTAATAAGTCTGATAATGTTCAGTTGGTAAGAGATAGGGAGGATCTTCTTCAAGTTATCCCACAATTAATCCTTCCAGAAGATAATGAGAGGCTCTTGGCTCCTTTCTCATTAAAGGAGATTAAAGATCTTGTTTTTTCTATGCCACCAGATAAGGCCCTAGGCCCAGATGGTTTCACGACCATATTTTTTCAAAAATTTTGGGATTTTGTGGGTATAGATATCTTGAATGCAATGGAGGAGTCAAGAAAATTTGGTGGTATGTTAAGAAAATTTAATGTGACACATAGCTATCATTCCAAAGGTTGATCAGCCACATTCATTTTATGATTTCAGGCCTATTTCATTGTGCAATACTATTTATAAATTTTTTACCAAAGCCATTTATCTTCGTTTACACCCACTTGTATCCAAAATTGTTTCAGAAGAGCAAGGGGATTTCGTACCAGGAAGGGAAACATCTAAGGGAGAAATAGTGGCTCATGAAGTTCTTCATTTAGTGGCCAAGGCAAAAATTTATGCAATGATTATTAAATTGGATATGCAAAAGGCATATGAAAGGGTTGATTGGGGTTTTTTGAATCAGGTATTACTTAGGTTTGGTTTTTCAGATAAGTGGTGTAAGTGGATCATGAGTTGTTTGTCCACTATGAAATTTTCAGTTTTGTTAAATGGTTCGCCCATTGGTTTTTTTGGTTCCACTCAAGGTGTTTGTCAAGGGGATCCCCTTTCACCCTTTCTTTTCATAATTTTTATAGAGGCTTTGAGCAGGTCAATTCACATGGCTTTTAGTCAGGGCTCTATTTAGGGAATCTCAATTCCAAATACAAATGTTACAGTTACTCATTCTTTGTTTGCTGATGATACTCTTCTCTTTGGTAAGGAAGCTATAACTAAAGCAAAACATTTAAAATCAATCCTTGATAGATATTGTTCAATTTTTGGTCAAAAAATTAATGAGGCCAAATCAAAAGTATATATTTTTAACACTAAAAATGTTGTTGAAAAAAGAATAGTAAAGATACTAGGCTTTCAACAAGTCCAACTCCCATGCAAGTATCTAGGTATACCCTTCTTTGTTGAGCATAATAAGATCTCTTACTAGCACAAAATCATCCTTAGTATTAAAACAAGAGTTGTGTCTTGGAAAGGATGGTGGTTGTCTTTGTCTGGTAGAATTTTGTTGGTCAAGACAGTGTTGTCTACAATTCCTAATTATATTTGTCTGTTATGAAAGCAGCCAAATCAATTATAATTCAAATCCAAATGTTGATCAAGAAATTTTTGTGGTCTAGTAATATGGATAGTAAAAAGAAAATCCCTTTAATATCATTGGAAACTGTGTCTGGAGAAACTAAAAGGAGGTGTGGGTCTTCATAGCATAATGGATAGAAATATGGCTCTAGGTGCAAAAATGTTTTGGCACATGTATGCTAGGCCTCACTTGAAATGGTGTAAGATAATGCAACTGAAATATTTGGATAATGTAATTCCATCAAGAATATTCACAGTTCAAAATCCTCCTTCAGGGTCTATGATGTGGAATTTTTTAGTCTCTTGTAGAAAAATAATTCTACCTTATTTATCTTGGGAGGTAAATGATAGGGAAAAGGCACATTTTTGGAAAGATTCATGGAATGGATATCCGAGTTTGAATTCTTTGCATGATTTTCATAGTACTGAAGTTCTGTTGTCAGAAATTTGGGGAGTTAATTTGAGAGAATATATTCATATAGTGGATCCTTTATCTGGAAGAGTAACTTGGCAGGAATTTTATGGCGTGGCAATTGCTAATGAGCACAAGGTCTTATTGAAATCTATTTTACAAAAAAGGATTGTGTATTGTAATGATAAAATTGATAGATTAATCTACACAAAGTTTGATTCCGATTCATATACAGTCAGAGATGGTTATAAGTCATTCTCTCAGTTAGGGGTACATGTAGAAAAACAAAGAGCATACAATTTTTGTTGGAATTCTATGAATTTTCCAAAAGCTGGTTGTTTCTCTTGGTTAGCTATCAGAAACAAGATTCTAACTAGTGATAAAATTTCAAAGCTAGGGATTGCGGATCCTTTTAAATGTGTACTTTGTAATGAGGAATTTGAAGATGTCAATCATCTTTTCTTACAATGTGTGGTAGCACAAAAATGTTGGCTTTTTGTATTGGATAAAATGAATTTTTATTCACCATTACCTGATACTCTCTAGAAATTATTTTCAGGATGGCCAGTTCTTTATTCCAAATCCTTTTTTGCCAGCATCTAGTCAATAATTCCCGCATCAATACTTTGGGTTTTATGGTGGACAAGAAATAGGGTAATCTTTCATAAAGAAAAATTTAACCTTTAGCATCTATTGGTTACATTGGAGCAATCAATCTCAGAAGTTATAAACGGTTATGCCAACAAAGTCAAGCATGTGGGGTCTGCATTTACAAATCGAGATTCTAGAGTAATGGGGAATTGGCCACTCATTATGTTACCTTTTAAAGGAAGTTTGTTTCAGATTGCTCAGAAAGTTAATAGAAAAGAAATCAGATGGTCACCTCCATCACAGGGCTTGTTTAAATTGAATTGTGATGGGGCATCCAGAGGGAATCCGGGGGTGTTAGGAGTAGGTGTAATCATTAGAGATTACAATGGTTTTGTGCTTTGTGCTAGATCTTATAAGCTGCAAAAAGGAACTAACAATGAAGTTGAGTCTTAAGCATTGATTTATGGTCTACAATTAGCTCTTCGCTTTAAGCTTACAAAGATTTAGATTGAAGGGGATTCTTTGGTAATCATAACTGCATGTAAAGAGAGGAATTTAGTGAGCTAGAAATTGGGTTATATCATGAAGCAGATATGGGCACTGTTAGACAAATTTGAATTATATCAAATAAATCATGTATACATAAAAGGTAACAGTGTTGCAATTTTTTTTGGCCAATTATGGTTGTGACCAATTAAGTGAGGAAGTTTGCCATGATGAAGAGTCACTTGGAACTAAATTTGTTGAAGTTTTGTCAAGAGATAATGCAGAGTTTATGGATTAACGGTAAAAGATTAATTCAAAATTGCAACAACACACTAGAGTAGCAATTAAAATAAGTGGGAAAGTATAGACATTTTATGTTTTACAAGTTACAAAGTTGAATGGGAATTCAGCCACATGGTAATGGATAATGGGTATAGTAATTAAAGTAAAGTGCATGACATGTGTAGTATCTCAAAACTGACGTGTATCATTTTGCAAGCCTGATGTGTAAGGTAATATAACTGGGGATTACTTTGTTACACTTTTTAAAAAAAAGTTAAAGAAATGTACAACTGTTTATGAAGCAAACGATAGGTGTCACAAGCTTATGTATAGATGTCACGGCTCTGAGGATGGATGGTCGCTTAGGTTAGCAAATGTCAAGGAAAAGTTAAAATCCAATACAACATGTGCAGAAGATAGGGATGGTATTCTTCATATTTCACGAGTACAAAGGGTATCATTCTGCATCATTGTTGGCTATTATGTGGGAGTGTGTATCTAATCTGTGGTATGATTGCAAGTAATGCAAGATCATGTGAAATCCCTGGCCTATAAGTTGGGTATCAGTTGGAATGTGTGCAGTTTGAGACAAATGGGAGCTTTCTGGGAGGCGTACAAAATATGCTCTTCAAGTACCCCTAATGGCACTCAAAATTTATGTTCCACTATCAGGATGCAAGCATTGGAATTGTTTGAATTAACAGTGTGTGTCATTGTGCAGGATATAGGTGTCAAGCCAAGTTGGTTCAAAAGGTGCAAACATGGAACAAATTTAAATCTTGATTGGTACTTTCTGATAAGCAGATTTAGCAAAGATAATGGAGGCATGGCTAAATTTATCATTTGTTATTGAATGACATTGATAAGTTTGGATTTTAATTTAGTTTTTATCAGAAATCACCTTGCATCTCTTCTAAACTAGTCAAGTTATAATATTTTTGGATGGAGAGTACAATTAGTACAAGTTTTGGTTACATATTTCATAAAAGCCAATGTTGGCCTAGAGATGGCAAATAAATTTGCGGATAGGTGGGTTAAACTGACACAATTAAGCTTGTTGCCTGTGAGAAGAGTTTGGCGAAGAGTGGTTATGTTCTCAGAAGAAAGTTCCATTAGTGGTGAACTTAAGGTGCCAAAGGTATTATGTGAAAATTGCAGTAGGCGACAGATAGAATTCTATTCGAGAAATTACAGGGTCTTCATTCTAGTTAAAGATTGGGAGCTGCCAATTTCAGAAGAAATAGGTGATGATGAACTCCTTCTGGTCTTCAAAGGACATTGTTCAATCTTCATCAAGCATATTAAGTGAATTATTGGGAAAGCAATTTTGGAACCTGAAGCAAAGAGGGTAATTTATCCTTCTCAATTCCTTTCAGTGTTCTTTTCAAATTTATTGGATTTGCTTCAGGATGTTAGAATGGTAGAATTGGTTGTTGCTAAGGTTGTGAATGAAGATTTTTTTCCAAATGGTGTTCTCGCCAAAGCTTGTTAGAGGTATGATTTGTGGAAGGGTCAGGGTTATGTAGGTGGTTTGTTTCCAAGGCATTTCTTGTTGCATCACACAACATTTCCAAAATTGTTTGTTGCAATAAACAAATCCCTGTCTCAGTAAAGCTCCACTCTCATGTTGAATGCTCCGAGAAGATATACAACCAAGTTTGATGAAGAATTAACATAGAAAGTTAAAGCGATTTTCTAGGCTATAATGGTTCTCCTAGTTCATGTACATGACCCTCCTCTATCGCCTCCAATGCCTATGCTTGAAGATGAGACTAGCACACATCACCAGTCTGAAGGAGAGGTGTAACTAGAATATGAGAGAGGGATTAATCTCAATAACAGGCTGGAATATGATCCCATAGAAGGTGATATGCTTGATGATAACAATATTGTCGAAGAGCAAGGTGAAAATGTCACTCTAGAAATGATGGAGGAATAGTTTGTTCGAAGGAGGACAATTTTTGCATAATACATAGTAAAGTTTGGTCAAGGCAAGCAAAATCTGAAAGCATAGCGAACATGGCTGTCAATGGTTTTTGATCGAGGGTGGTTTTTGGTTGAAGGTCACAAAAAGCTGATGGAGAAATATGCTCGAAGACAGGAGTATGAAAAATATTTTTTGTTAATATGTTATATTGTCAAAAATAAATATATGTAAGACCAGAAAAAAACTATCAAGCATACTCTGAAGATGATCAGGATACTGATCTATAGTAGCTATGTTTATAAAGTAGATCAGGATACATGATGAACAATCCTTCTATAATGTAAATTTCATATTATATCAATATATGTATAGGCAATAGATTTTTGTTGAAAATAAATAAATGAAAGGTAAGGTAAGATGGAAAGGTTGGACAAGAAAAGAAATAAAAAATACAACTAAAATCATAAGGCATTGTTAATACAAGAAAATATCTAGTAAGAGACAATAAAGGTGGAAGGAAAATTAATTAAAAATAAACTAGAAGAGAGGTATTATGAAAAATAAAATAATGTAATTACAATAAAAGAATATTAATAAAATTATTAATCTAATTAATAGAACTTGGTATTGAAAGGGATACTACTATTAAAGCAAGTGTCACGTAGTGGCTAGTACTTTCCTTTATAGTATTGTAATTATTGTTTTTTAGATTTGGGAAAAAATAAATGTAAGTTTTACTAATGTGAATAAAAATAAATGTAAGTTTTGTTAATTATAGTGTTTTAGTATTGTTAATTAGTTATTTTCATGACCTAACCCTAACCCTAACTCACACCTTAACTCTAATCCTAATCCTAACCCTAACCTTAACCGTAACAATAAATTATAAACCATAATCCTAATCCTAGACCTATCTCTAACCCTAACTATGGTTTTAACACTATCCATAACTATGGTTGTAACCCTAACCCTAACAATAAAGAATTGTAAGTGACATTAAAAAAAAACTATGAAAATATTGGGAATAAGATTTGAAATAAAGATAATAAAATTTTGGAGGATTATATCTATTAATCATATTTTAGTGATTTTTATTAGTAATATTTTTTTTTGGCAAACCACTTATAATATTATATTATATAAATAGATAATTACATATACTGGTTCAAAGGGCATACTAGCAGGAAAGAACCAGTAAGAAAACCTCTAGTTATAGCCCAAAATTAAACTACAAGTTTGTTCGATTTCATACAATTTTGAAGATTATATGGCATGCTTAGAACATAAAATTCAACACTGAGAACCCCAAAACACCCACCCCAAACTTATTATATCCCACTATGTGAGAATTTTCCAAAAAAGGATACCTGACAAATGTGGCCTTAACCCACTGATGACAAGTTTAAAGCCCCAACAAAATTTGAAAAAACCCATTAAAACAATTTCACCTTTTCAATGACCCCCCATTAACCGAATTTTTATCCTGCCCTTCTGAACCCTCTACCAATTGAAGACCCCTCTAAAAAACCTTCTGCTATGAATAGGGGCTCTGAGTGGATTGGATAGAGAAACTGGACGTGACGTAGCCACCAAAGACGTTTGTGCCTGAGCTTTGTTATACAACCGACTTGGAGCCATTTAAACATGATTTTGTCCTCGAATTGGCGGATTTACTCCAAGCTGAAGGTCCAAAAGAACACCATTGTGTGGAGGAGGTGGGACAAAAGCACAAAGATAAGCAAGGGCATAATATGTCTCCTTGATTTCCAATTCCATCATAGAACAAGTGTGCCTCTGGTGTTTCCTTAAGGCACGCAACACAATATTGTCATTGTTAAACTGCAACGCTAGCTAATGGCAGCAAAAAACTCTTCAAAGCACTATCTTTTTTGCACTAAATCCCTCGGAAACAACCCTCTAATAAACCCTTCCCCAACAGAGAAATTATAGTTTTGGATCGCACGAAGAATTGCATTATCCAAAATAAACTGAACTTTGATATACTTCCTAGCCAAATCCTCCAATTCGACCAGAGACTATTAAATCAAGAGCATTTGATAGAAAAATGGAGATCACCTGTGATGGGAAAATAATTTGACGTGCCCACGGACTAGTAATCTGGAGACCCAAGATGATACGAATGCTATCTTCGACTCTTGCATTGTCTATGATGAACATTGTCTTCAGGACATCCCGAGTAAGGTATTATTCCACCAGTCTCTCCCACGGTCTGGCTGGTAACGAAACCCTCAAATTCCATGGGCGATATGCCATTATACTTGGACTGGAATGACGAAGTGTCAAATCTTAAACTGCAGGATTTTATTGCCTCTCACTACCTTTCTGCTAATGCTTTTAACTGTGCAAATGAATTCCTTCGAATGCCTATTTAAAGCCAAATTATATGTAAATGGAGTGCATATTCATAATGAGAAGGTGTGTGAAAGGCTAAGCATTTAACACCTCTGTTTACCTCTTTAAAATTTGGCTTGTGCTAGACAAATTCCCAAATGCAAAATGGTTGGTAACACACTAAAAAACATCATTTACCAGTATGTTGAAAATATAAAAAAATGTTACGCAGCTAATTTGAATGGACTGATGCAACTTAAATGGACAATATCGGACATGATCACATCATCAAGTGATAAGAATGGCCCTTAATAACTTATGTGAATCGTCCTTTATTCTGCTGCATATAAACCTGAGGCTTAACGATTAATTATTACCTCAAAAAAAGCTCAAGCCACATGCTTATAATTCCAACTCAGAATTGATATGGCATATGTTATCCACGGTGGCTTTGTCACATGCTTATACTTCCAGCTCAAAGTTGATTTGGCATATGGAAACCATGGTGGCTTTGCTTCATAACTTAAGGATATTTAGATAGTCAAAGAATAAGTTTATGCCATTAAAAAAGAAGATTACCTCTTTGCTTCTTGTTGAATTAGATCAAATAACTGAGGAATTTCTTTTAACTGATTTATTTCCTATGAAACATGAATCTCCCTGTTCTCGCATCCAAGGTTGGCAAGATAATCTGCTATCTTGTTACATTCCTTGTATGTGTGGGTAATTATGGAAGCACTAAAGCCATCTATCAAAGCCCATGCTTTCTTTAAAATGTAACTTAAATTCCAATTTTGTACCTTTCTTGATCTGCATGCATTAATGATAATCAAAGAATCGCCTTCTATGTGAATATTTGCAATCCCCAAATTTTATGCCAACTCTAATCCAAATAATAAAGCTTGTGCCTCTACATTATTATTTGTACCATGAACTAAGTGGATTGAAGAGGCTGCCAAGACATCCCCTAACGCGTTTCTAATACAAATTCCTGCCTCTGACTAGCCTGATTCACTTTTGGATGCCCCATCGAAATTCAATTTGACAAATCCTTCTTGTGGAGGAATCCATACAATTGAGTTTCTGTCAACTTTATTGATGCTATTTGTTAGAAGACCACCATCAAATGACAATTTAATACCTTTCCAATTCTGCAAAATGAAATTGTCCCAATTTGTAAATAGAGAGTTTATGAATTTTTCTTTTTGTACACAAGTGTTTACTCCTTCTGATAATGCTTGTTCAATTTTGAGTAATGTCAACTCAACTATAGATTTAGTTTTCCTGAAGATTCTCATGTTTCTTTCCCACCAAATGTTCCATATCACAATAACTGGGACCATGTACCAAATACAAGAAAAGAATGAAGATTGGTAAAGAAGAGGCCAACTCTGGAAGAGATCCCATATCGTGTTTGGGAGAGAAAAATAAAGATCTAGCTTTCTCTTGATGAAAACCCAACACTGATTAGAAAAATTACATTGAATAAGCAAATGATCAATTGTTTCAAACTCAAGCTCACATAGTGGACACTTGAAAGGATCCGCAATTTTTAGTTTAACTAGATGATCACTTGTGAGGATTATTTTTTGTATAGCAAGCCACGCAAAGCTACTTGCTTTAGATAAGGCTTTGTTATTCCAACAAAAGGTAAATGCACGTTGGGGTTGAGGGGAGTTTTTCGATTGACTTAAAACTGCATAACCTTCTTTCACAGAATATGTCCCACATTTTGACGCTGCCCAAATGATTTTGTCTTTCTTTGCAGACAAATACACTATTCTTTCCTTCATAATATTGCAATAAATATCTGATTGATGAGAAGAGATGAGGCTAGTAGGAGGTTTTTTCCACACTACTTTCCCAGTTAAAGAATCTGACAATTGCACATAATCTAACAGATAAATACCCTAGGCCTTAGAAAAGGTTTCTCTTACTTCTTGTAGTTCTCGAACTTCTACCAATGGAGGTTTTCCATTCCAAGAGTCTACCCAAAAATTTACACTCTTCCCATCATTCACCTCCCAAGATGAGTATCTTGAAATGAGATTCCTATTGTTTATGATGAAATTCCAGATAGCAGAACCCTTTGGAGGGTTTGCCACTGATAAAATTCTTGTTGGATTTTCATTATCTAAATATTTGACTTGCATTATCTTTGTCCACTTAGCCTCTATATTAGTATAAATCTTCCATCCAAGTTTAGCCCCAAATGCTTTGTTTCGCCATGAGAGATTTTGGACTCCAACCCCCCTTGCTTCTTACCCTTAGCCAGTCCTTCAAGTGAAATTAGAGGTACTTTTTCCTGCTCATTGATGTTTCCTTTCCAGAGGAAAGATCTTATGATCTTTTCTATTTCTAAGATTACTAATGTTGGAGCTTTAAGGACAACAAGAAAATAATTTGGAATGGAACCAAGAATTGATTTAATTAGAAGAATTTTTCCTAACAAAGAGAGCTATCTTGCTTTCCATAATAAAATTCTCGTTTTAAGTCTGTTAATAACCTTGTCCCAGTAGTGAGCTTTGTTTGCACCTTTAAAGAATGGAATCCCTAAGTACGTACAAGGTAGCTCAGCTTCTTGAAAGCCCAAAGTTCTCACTATTTTCTTTTTCAAATCCTCAAGAGTATTTAAAATATAATTTTTTGACTTTGCTGAATTGATTTTTTGGCCACATGCAGATGAGTACTTATCGAGGACCTCTTTGACTTGCTTAGCTTCCGTTAATGTTGACTTGTTGAATAAGAGAGTATCGTCAACAAAAAGGGAATGCGTAATTGAAATACTTGAGCTTGCTATTTGCACTCATTTCCATAGGCTTTGATTATGCTTCAAGAGGATGAATCTACTTAATGCTTCTGCCATAATGATGAAGAGAAACGATGAGAGTGGGTCACCTTGTCTAACCCCTTGTGAAGCTTTAAAAAACCCTGTAGGCATTCCATTAATGATCACTGAGAACTTAGCTCCTGAAAGACAAGACATTATCCACTTTCGCCACTGTGAGCAAAAACCAAATTTTGACAACACCTTGTTGAGAAAATTCCAATCAACCTTATCATAGGATTTCATCATATCAAGCTTGACAATAAAGGAAGGCAGTTTCGATGTTGAGATTGAATGCAACACTTCATGTACAACTATAACACCTTCATAGGTCTCCCGCCCAAGAACAAATCCACCTTGCTCATGAGATATAATCCTTGGGATAATTGGCTGCAATTTGAGGTAAATTTCTTTCTTAAATATTTTGTAAATGGTGTTACATAAGGAAATAGGCCTAAACTCTGCGAAGGTTTTAGGTTCTGTAACTTTTGGCAAGATTGCAATGTTGGTCACATTGAATTGCTTAAGCATGTAACCTGATCTTCTAGACTCCTCTAGTGCCCAAAGGAGCTCAAAGCACAAAAAACTCCCAACATTTTTTAAAGAATAAGGTCGTGAATCCATCTGGACCAGGAGCCTTATCAAGTGGGAATAAAAACACTACAAATTTCAGCTCCTCCATAGTAAAAGGTCTCATGAGCAAGTTAGTATCCTCATTACTGACAAGATGTGGAATTGTGCTCAATAATTCCTGCTGGTCATTTGATCTGATGGAATCCATATGTGACGGAGCTGAAAGAAGTTCTGAAAAAAATTTAACGCCTTCTTTATTGATGTCTAATTCATTAGAGAGCCAGATGCCTGAAGATGAATCCTGAATTGAGTGAATTGATTTTGTTGCCTTCTTGATATGTGCAGACACATGAAATAATTTGGTGTTACAGTCACCTTCTTTTAGCCATAATTCCCTAGACTTTTATCTCCAATAAACCTCTTCTCTCGCACATAGTTCCTCCCATTCTTCTTGTAGCCTTTTTTGTTTTTCATAAAGATTAGCATCCAGGCCATTTTGAATTATAAACTCATGAACAATAGTTAGTTCTCTAAACACTAACTCTTTTTGTTGAAAAATGTTTTTGAATACTTGTTTGTTCCAGGTTTTTATTTGCTCCTTCACAAATTTCAGCTTTTGGTGAAACATAAACATTTTGGTTCCTTGTTGAAACGGAACATTAACCCACCATTGTTTCAGTAAATCCAGAAATTGAGGATGCCTGAACCACATGCTTTCAAATTTAAAAGAGCTCATTGCTTTTGGGATAGATATATTTGATATGGTTAGGCGAATTGCATAATGATCCGAGCCAGGATAAGGGAGAATATTTTAACTTAAATTATGCGATGATGGAAATCAATTTGATGAGACCAAAAATTTGTCTAACCTTTCTACTATTTGAAGAAACCCTTTCCTTTTATTGGTCCAAGTAAAACTGCCTGAGGTTGGATGAATATCCCTTAATGCATTGGTTGCAATAAACTAACTAAAGTCTGATATGACCCTTGATGGTGGGAAAATTCCTCCACTCTTTTCTTTTAGGGATGTAATTGCATTAAAGTCCCCTGCTAATATAATTTTCCCACTATGATTCAAACTAATTTTCCTAGTAAGCTCATCCCACAAGCTTTTCTTATCCAAAGTAGATGTAGGGCCATATACATTTATGAGCCAGAAATGCAGATCAAATTTTGTCACTTCTACTAGCTGCCAATAATTTTCATTTCTCAGTGGTTGGACTGATACCAACTTTGGATTCCACAAAATAACTAAACCATCTGAAGCTCCTTGTGTTGGAGAGTGTGATGATTCCCATCTGACCCATTGTTTGATTGAAGATTCAAATACATCAACCGAAGTCTTTGTTTCTTGAAGAAGGAAAATGTTTGTTCCACAAGCATCTATCAGTTGCTTGATGTGAGCACGTTTGTCAAGGGCATTAATTTATTTTAATTTTTAAATATTTCTAACCATAATTTTTACCTTAATCTTAATTCTAATCCTAATCCTAATTATAATGTTTTTAGGATTATAATAATTTTTTTTTTTTTTTAGATCGCAGGAATCTTCCGGGTAGCACGACCCCTCATAAACCGCGCAAGGCGCCTGCAAACTTTTTAACGTGATCAAGCAAGGGCCGGCGCTGCCACGCCCGCAGCACTACCTGGGATGGGGGAGACTAGAACCTGACCGTAGAGTCAAGAATTCATCATTAGCTAATCAGCGAATATTCTACCAGATTATAATAATAATTAATAATAAGATTAGAATTATAATTTAATTAATAATTATAATAATTTTAGTTATTTAAATTTAATTTTTATTTTTATTTAAGTATGTTTTGAAGTTAATAAAATTTGGAAAATAAAAAAAGTGGCAATATCAAATAGTTTGAGATTTTTTTATTTATTTTTTTAATTGTGTAAAATCAAATCCCTAGGAAGATTATTTATAGATGTGCTTTAATTTAAGTTTTATTATATTATTTTAATAGTGTGAATCTAAATCTCTATAAAATAGTTAATTGATTTTTGTGTGATTTCTTAATAGAAAAATAACAATTAAATACATTAAAAAAATCATTCTTAAAAAAAATGTAAAAATAAGTAACAAAAGATTTAATGAAATGACTTTATAAAGCAAAAAAATGAAAAATCATTTAAAAATAAAAATAAAAATAAATAGTTTACCTTGCTTTCCCTACAAACTTCTTAGCCAATTATGTTCACGAAAAAATAATTTCTACAATTTTTAAAGTTAAGTATTTAACATGTTCACTTTAAAAAAATTAAACTATATTTGAAGAGCATAAAATTCTAGTTTTAATTGGTTCAAAACCAACTTATTAATAACTAATTAACAAAATGAGTTGAAGAACCGATTGCAATAGTACTATACTTGATGGAAAGTACTAATAACCAATAAGATAAGAAAGCTAAATAGAAAAAATATATAAAAAGTTAAAGACAATTTGGTACCCCAAGCCCATTATGAATTTTATTGGGCTATTGGTAGTATTTATTTTATGTCTAATTATATGTAATTATCTTGCATTGTTTATATATATATATATAAATA